>SJYA01000107.1:340226-364675 GCA_006410615.1 Neotragus moschatus
TCCTTGGAAGAAAAGTTATGACTAACCTAGACAGTATATTCAAAAGCAGAGACATTACTTTGCCGACTAAGGTCCATCTAGTCAAGGCTATGGTTTTTCCAGTGGTCATGTAAGGATGCAAGAGTTGGACTGTGAAGAAGGCTGAGCACTGAAGAATTGATGCTTTTGAACTGTGGTGTTGGAGAAGACTCTTGAGAGTCCCTTGGACTACAAGGAGATCCAACCGGTCCATTCTGAAGGAGATCGGCCCTGGGATTTCTTTGAAAGGAGTGATACTAAAGCTGAAACTCCAGACTCCAGTACTTTGGCCACCTCATGCGAAGAGTTGACTCACTGGAAAAGACTCTGATGCTGGGAGGGATTGGGGGCAGGAGAAAGGGATGACCGAGGATGAGATGGCTGGATGGCATCACTGACTCGATGGGCGTGAGTCTGAGTGAACTCCGGGAGTTGGTGATGGACAGGGAGGCCTGGTGTGCTGCGATCATGGGGTCGCAAAGAGTCGGACACGACTGAGCGACTGAACTGAAGTAGTGACTTAGCAATAGCAGCGGCCGTCTACTTTTAATTCCATTCAGTGGATTTGCTTATCAGACATTACAGTTTTCATGTCCATAAGTTCAAATTGCATTGTTATTTTTTCTTCTTCTACTTATTATGCTTATGCTTTCCTCCATATTTTTCAACATATGGACTGAGTTATAATAATTGTTTTCAAATCCTTGTCTGCGAATTCTAGTATCAGTGTCATTTCTGAATCTTTTCTTTTGATTGTTTTCTGTCCTTATTGTGAGTCCTAGTTTCCTTTTATTATGCCTGCTAATTTTTAGTTGGATACCAGACAATGTGAATTTTACCTTATAGTTGCTAGATATTTTTATATTACTCTAAACATTCTTGAGCTTTTTTTCTGAGATGCACTGAAGTTACTTGGAAACACTATAATCCTTGCGAGACATGCCTTTAAGATTCGCTAGGCAGACCAGAAGTTGTTAGTCTAGAGTTTAGTCTAGTCTGCTGTGTCGATACCCTTCTGAGTACTGTATTCAATGTCCTGTGTGAAATAATGTCTTTCCTTTCTAGCCAGTGAGAACATGAAATTATTCCTGGTCTGTTCCTTTCCAGAATTTCTTTCCCCTGCCTTGGGTGTCTCCCTCACTTGCATGCACTGATCAGTATTCACCAAGAGACTCTAGGGAAAACATTTCCAGAGCACTCTTTCTATGTAGTTCTCTACACTTAGTAGGGATCCTTACATGTCATTTCATGCAGTATTTGTCTCTCTCTGGCTTATTTCACTTAGCATAATATCCTCCAGGGTCATTCATATTGCTGCAAATGGCAGAATTTCCTTCTTTTCCCAAACTGAATCCTATTCCAAATGAAAATCCTACATTTTCTTTGTCCATTCATCTGTGAATGAACAATTGGTTTGTTTCTATATCTTGGCTACTGTAAATAATGCTGAAATGAACAAGGGAGTACAGGTATCTTTTAGACAGTAATTTTATTTCCTTTGGGCAGGTACTGAGAATGGCATTTCTGGATCATACAGTAGTTCTACTTTCTTTGTATTTTTTGAGGCAACTCCATACTGTTTCCCATAATGGCTGTACTGAACCATGGTTATTCCTATTTTTAACTTTTACTAAGGCAGTGGCACCCNGTACAGGTATCTTTTAGACAGTAATTTTATTTCCTTTGGGCAGGTACTGAGAATGGCATTTCTGGATCATACAGTAGTTCTACTTTCTTTGTATTTTTTGAGGCAACTCCATACTGTTTCCCATAATGGCTGTACTGAACCATGGTTATTCCTATTTTTAACTTTTACTAAGGCAGTGGCACCCCACTCCAGTACTCTTGCCTGGAAAATCCCGTGGATGGAGGAGCCTGGTAGGCTGCAGTCCATGGGGTTGCTAGGAGTCAGACACGACTGAGTGACTTCACTTTCTCTTTTCACTATCACGCATTGGAGAAGGAAATGGCAACCCACTCCAGTGTTCTTGCCTGGGGAATCCCAGGGACAGGGGAGCCTGGTGGGCTGCCGTCTCTGGGGTCGCACAGAGACGGACACGACTGAAGCGACTTAGCAGTAGCAGCAGCATGTACCCAACATTAAAGTAGGGCCTATGGATTTTTAAGCATACAATAAAACTGGAAATCCTCTTATATGTGTATGTATTCTTTTTTCTATCCATCTGCACACCTCTACATTTTAATATTCTGCTTCCTTTTTAAGCTAGGAATCCTATCCTGCTGCTGCTGCTGCTGCTAAGTCGCTTCAGTCGTGTCCGACTCTTTGCAGCCCCATGGATGGCAGCCCACCAGGCTTCTCCATCCATGGGATTTGCCAGGCAAGAGTACTGGAGTGGGGTGCCATTACCTTCTCCAAATCCTATCCTAGTCAATACATTTTCTTGCATTTCCTCCTAGCTTTTGACACAATTATTTTTAATATTTGCATATTCTTTCATTGAATAGATGTACCTAATTTACTTACTCATGCACTTACTTTTGAGTAATTAGGTCATTTGCAATTTTCTCTGCTGAGACAAAACCAAAATGTAATACCATTTGTATGCACGCATGTGTCGAGAAATCAGCACATTAGGTTCCTTTGCAATCTGCAGCAAGGAGGAAAATCTTACTAATGTTATAAAGTCAGAGCTCCACTTGTTTTCTCTACAATTTTCTTCTTTTATTTTCTGCTCCCTCACACACTTTCTCTGTTTTTCATTCTCCTTCTTTCTCTCCCTTCATTTTCTGCTTCCCAATAAACCCTTACTGAGCACCTTCTATGTTCCAGGCACTGTACCAGTACATCAAGTATAATTGTGAACAAAAGGCAGGAACTTGTGACTAGGCAGGGGCAGACAGAAAATTCAATAAATAATAATAATAGATAACAAGTATTCTGACAGGAGAAGTACATTTGAAGAATTCTGATAGCATTAGCCCACTCCAGTTTGCAGCCTTTCTCACAGGGGAGTAAGAGACAGGATGAAGGAACAGGTACTCTGGCCAGCCCCCCCTTTGCCCATGATGTTGTGCAGAAATATGCAAGGGGTTTATTATCTGACAGCCTGGGTTCAAGACCAGGCACTGCTATCTAGTATAGTAGCTGGATAAGCAGCGACTAGTTATTTACATTTTCTCAGTCTAACTTTTGACCTTAAAATAAGAGTCATAATGCATTGACTGTTGTTGTTCAGTTGCCAAGTCATGTCTGACTCTTCCTGGCCCCAAGGACTGCAGTACACCAGGCTTCCCTGTCCCTACGCATCTTCCAGAGTTTGCCCAAGTTCACATCCATTGCATCAGTGATACTATCCAACCATTTCATCCTCTGTTGCCCTCTTCTCTTTTTGCCTTCAATCTTTCCCAGCATCAGAGTCTTTTCCAATGAGTTGGCTGTTTGCATCAGGTGGCCAAAGTATTGGGCTTCAGCATCAGTCCTTCCAAAGAGTATTCAGGGTTGATTCCCTTTAGGACTGACTGGTTTGATCTTGCTGTCCAAGGGACTCCCAAGAGTCTTCTCCTGCATCACAGTTTGAAAGCATCAATTCTTTGGTCCTCTGTCTTCTTTATGGTCCAGCTCTTACAACCATACATGACTACTGGGAAACCACAGCCTTGACTATATGGACCTTTGCCTGCAAAATGATGTCATTGCTTTTTAACACGCTGTCTAGGTTTGTCAGAGGCTTCCTGCCAAGAAGTAATTGTCTTCTAATTTCATGGCTGCAGTCACCATCCACAGTGATTTTAGAGCTGAAGAAGAGGAAATGTCACCGCTTCCACCTTTTCTCCTCCTATTTGCCATGAAGTGATGGGACCAGATGCCATGATCTTAGTTTTTTTAATATTTAGTTTTAACCTGACTTTTTCACTCTTCTCTTTCACTCTCATCAAGAGGTTCTTTAGTACCTCTTTACTTTCTGCCATTAAAGTGGTATCATGAACATATATGAGGTTTTTTTAATATTTCTACAATACACCAGTACTGTGAGAATTAAAGATTATGTACTGTAAAGTGGAAAGCACATAGTCAAAGCTCAAAAAAGTACCTGTTATTGTTACTAGCCATATAATTTTAAGCAAGACAACCTCTCTGGACTTCAGTTTACTTATCTATAATACAATTATTTGTGAGACCCCTTTAAAAAGTTCTACAAAGACAATGAATTTACACAAATGCCTAGTTTTCGTATCTGTTCCATTTTCTGGGAAACACTGAGAAGATACCTCAGAACTTCTTTTGAGTCTATGAATTCTCTTCTGTCATCCTTGCTCTGGCCCTGAGCTGAAGCTGTTCTGAAATAAGGTGGGGTTCTTCATTTTCTGGAAAACTGGCAATCATCAAGAAACCACCCATTGACCAATGCTTCCCCAACACTGCCTAGAAAGCCTAGCAGATTAGGCTCTGATTTAAAGTGGATAAACCAAAGATTTATGTCAAGAGGAAAAGTTAACACACTAACTAAATAAATGAGCAAAAAACTCTCAGTAATCAAACATTTCAATAATAGAAGATATGAAGGATGTTTCAGGTCATCTCCAGTAAGAATAGGAAATAGCTCACTTTTTTTTTTTCTGGGTTCTATAAATACTTTTAAAATTCATAAAGTGGACATTTTCATACCATTAAAATTTTTTAAATTAGAGGTTAATTGGTTTATAAAGTTGTGTTGGTTTCTGCTGTACAACTATGTGAAACAGCTGTTAAGTGCACATATACGTTCTCCCTCCCAGACCCCCATCCCACACCGCTATACTATTTTAAGCATAAATTTCATTTCCTGTGAGGTATTCTGGTGATCAGGAAAGCAGAGAGACCGTTAAGAACAACTCGAAACAACCTTAGACTTGGAACCCTCCCTTTTCAGCTGCTAAACACTAGAGGAAAGTTCTCCATTGTTGCTCTCCTCTAGATGTATTTTTCTATGTTCTAAGTTCCGTGTTCCATGTTTTACAAATGCCAGGCTTTGCCCATCTTATTGAGAATATAGAAACCGGGAGAACTTAATGAATCATCAAGTCCAGCCTCGAGGCCCAGACTTAATAATGACAATAACAATAATACTACTCACGCACACTGTTAGAGAGAAAGATTGAAAAGAAAGTGAAAACATGACTGTTATTCTCTGCTCAGGCTTTAACCATGTTTAGGAACCATTAGTCATCCTCAGTGGTCCAATTTGTGAGTTATTGGATTTGTGCTGTTTTTAGAAGCCAAAAAGATCATTTTTTCAGCATTTTCAGCCCATCTCGAGTGTCAGGCCCAACATCACATATTTCTAATTGGTCTTTAATCCTTAAAGCTGGGACTCTAAGTCTTTACTATGGCCCACTAGCTAGCTATATGAACTGCTTTTAAAAATGTGAGCTTAAACTCTCTAAAAAGCTTGTCTTAAATAACATTGGAAAGAATGAGACAAACTGACATCACATGTCTCCTGATAGTATGCCCTCAGATGGAAATAATTCTACTTATGTAGAACTCCTGTCCCCGATGCGTAAGCTGAATCCAATCGTGAAGAAACATCAGAGAAGCCCAAATTGAGGGATAGTGTACAAAACAACTGACCTGTAGTCTTCAAAATGCCAGTGTCACAGGAGACAAAATATTAAAAGTGGAGGAACTGTTCCAGATTAGGGGAGACTAAAGAGACATGATAACTGTAATGTGTGATTCATGATTAGACCTTGGCTGGAAAAACACTGTAAAGGACATTATTGGCACAATTGATAAAATTTTGATTCTGGGCTAAGTTCACATTAGTATTATAATATTATAATCACAGTAGTATTATAGCAATGTTAAATGTCTTGAATTTAATAATCATACTAAGATTATGTAAAAGAATAATCTTTTGGTAATACACATGTAGGGACAAGGGTGCCTGGGCTTTACAACTTACTCTCAGATGGTTAAGAAAAGCAATTCTGTGTGTGTGTGTGTGTGTGTGTGTGTGTGTGTGTGCTCACACATGTGTATGTATACACAGGGAGATAAAAGATGGTTGCACTGGGCAGGGAGATGAAAAGACATACACAAGGGGATCACTGACTTGTGTCTGGATACATCAGCACGAGCAGGAACTAGGGACAGGTGACACAAGAGTGAGGTTGTCCCTCATGCCTTTGGACACATGACTGGGTCGTGGCTGATTTGTAAACAGACCCTCTCTTCTCATTTCATTTAACTAATATTTCAAAATACCTGCTAGACTATCTACAAGCCAAATGGGCAAAATGGCCTCTTTGTTGAATTCCCCGTTCTTTTAAAAGGGTCAGATGTAATTGATGCTCTCAGTACTATGTGTCATGTGCCAGGCACATACCAACTCATAAAAATGTCCTAAGGCATTAATTATCACAGCCAAGGAGAGTAAAGACAGCAGCTCCTGCTAATTGTCAAAATCCCCTCTGTGACTGCACACTGCCACACACTCAGTCAGTGCTTAAGAAACATGAATTGGCGATGAAAGTTACTATTCTTCCTCTTTGCAGGCTGCAGCAGTGATTAAGGAGGGGAGGACACCTCAAAAATCCCCTCTGCCTGCTCAGGCTCAAACACTCTAGCAGCTCGTGGATCCCAAGCAAGCGGTGGCTGCCCGGCAATAGCGATCAGCAATTCTGTTTGATTTAGGAAGTGCTAATCGATAGCAAGTTCAACTTGGTGAACTGCACAGGCTTAATCATTTTGCATCTGGTACCCAGGACTGACACACCCCAGCTGGAAGGGAGGGAGACAGGCAGGAAAGGCGGAAAGAAGAAGTAGGGGGTAGGGAAAATGGGAAAACAAATCCATGAAAAACCCAGTAAACCGCTTTCTTGAGTTAAAAATCGTTTCAACTTTCAAAGACAAAATCTCACCCCCAAGTGAAAGACATGACTTAAATGCAAAGGCAAGCGAAGATAAACAAAAGGCCCTGTTCAGATCTTCCAGAGGTTATCCGTCATTGTCAAGGCTTTCTTTACACATCATAATGATTCCAAGCACCCTGCCAGGTGGTCCCAGATACTATTTCTTTATCTTATATTTTTCCCCCTTTTTCTTTTCTCCAGTAAACAGCAGTTTACAACACAAGGTTTGACTGTAATTTTCATCAAACTGCAACCTGTGCAGGTTTGTGAGAGACACATTATTACTTAAATCCAGCTGTAATGCTCTTTTACCTTCAATGGCCATTCCTTTTATTCATTCTGTCAGCTGTGGGTGGCAGGATAACAATTAGCCTGCAAGTTTAAATTAGAAATAAACTGCAGGGGATTGCATGGAGGTTGTGTTCAGACTCCCCTCCAGTAGATTCCCACTACCCAACCCAGGCGGCTGGATGGTTTGAGGGACCCAGCTTATGCACAGAAGCAAGGAGCCAACCCCACGGAGGTAAGTTTGCAGTTGAAAACCAGNTTAGAAATAAACTGCAGGGGATTGCATGGAGGTTGTGTTCAGACTCCCCTCCAGTAGATTCCCACTACCCAACCCAGGCGGCTGGATGGTTTGAGGGACCCAGCTTATGCACAGAAGCAAGGAGCCAACCCCACGGAGGTAAGTCTGCAGTTGAAAACCAGGCTGATGCTCCAAATGCCTGTCCATCTGAAGAAGTTAAGCACTGGCCAAGACTCAAGATGTGGGGTGAGGGGAAAGGAAGGAATATTGAGAGCAGGAAAGCTGATCAAGAATGTTCAGAACAAAAGGCCAGAGGGGAGAGCCTGGTCTGGTTTCCTGAGCCTCTGGGCCTCCCAGGGCTGCAGGCTCATGTCACAGATGCCTCTGATCACCTAAAGCAAGGATGCAGGAAGGAAGGGAAGGAGAGATTTTAATGGGCCCCGAGGAGCCAGGATTTCAATGAAGACAAATGCTGAACTAATTTTCTGAGCTATTTCAATGTGAATATTTGAGGACTGGGTCATCTCTCTTTGTGAAAATGAAACGGACCCATTTATGTAGTGATGACTTGGCACTTTTCTCGGGCTCTGGTCAAAATTAGTTGTTTTCTGACAAAATTCAATGCTATTTCCTGTTAAAACACTCAAGAAAATAGGAATTAATCCTGTCTTGGCGACAGTATTTCATTTGGTGGGGAAACACTAGAGGCATTTCCCGGAAAAAGGCAAACTGGCTTACTCTTGTTATCACTATTCAATTTGTTGTTGTTGGTAGTTTAGTAGCTAAGTCGTGTCCAACTCTTCGTGACCCTATGGACTGTAGCCCACCAGGCTCCTCTGTCCATGGAATTCTCCAGGCAAGAATACTGACGTGGGTTGTCATTTGCTTCTCCAGGGATTTAATGTGTTACTGCTGGCATTAGCCAAAGCAACTAGACAAGAGAACTCAATGAAGGCAAGAGAATTGGAAACAAAGAAGTAAAACTATCTCTATTTTAAGATGACCTAATAGTATATCTAAAACTCTAGAGAATTAATAACAACACTAATTCAAATGTTTATAAAACTAACATATAGAAATCAATAGCCTTGATAAACACAAATAATAGCTAGAGGATATAAACTAGGAAAAGCCCCAACTTTAGCAGGGGCTTTTAATAATCTTAACAAGAAGTGTGCAAAACTCCAAAGATGAAAACTATAGAATACTTCTGAAAGACACAAGCAGATGCTAATATTGGAAAGATATCTCTTATTATACAAGCTTCCCTGGTGGCTCAGTGGTAAAGAATCCGCCTGCCAAGCAGGAGATGCTTTTTCAATCCCTGAGTCAGGAAGATACCTTGGAGAGGAAATGTTAACTCCCTTCAGTATTCTTGCCTGGGAAGTCCCACGGAGAGAGAGGTCTGGTGGGCTACTGTCCACCTGGTCACAAAGAGTTGAACACAACTTAGCGACTTAGGTCCCCACTTGGAGCGCACCTTGGCAGTTCCCATGACTGCTGATTCATCAAGTATCACTAGCTTACTGAATAATCTAGTCTCATTGGATTATAAACATGATGAGATTTTATACTGTCCAACAAATGCCCAACAATAACACATTGAGCCTCCCTGCCAGCAGAGAATCAGGCTTCCTTAATATCCTTTGGCCATTTTCTTTAGCTGTTGGTCACTTTTACTTATTAGGACAGTCTCATTGATATATTTAAAATCCAGTGCTGCTTATTTTAAATCTTCAACCTCTTATCTGATGCAAAGTGTTTCTCCTCCTCTCTCTCTACAGAACTTGTTGTTAGGAAGACAGGGTCACAGAGACTCAGACTCCACCTTCCTCTCTCTTCTTCCCTCCCTTGAGTTGTATGGAGAAGAAGAAAAGGCAAACAGCAAAGTTCCTTCCTGAAGAACTGGGTAAAGGGGCAGTAGACTTCTCTCTGTGATTTTTGCTGTTTTTCTGGCCCACACCACTGAGCTGTTGATCTCGCCTCCAAGTGGCAGGATCCAGATGCTGAACTCTCATGGGGCACATGTGTGGATTCTTTGAAGGACTCCACGGGGACTTGTGCCCTGAGTAGTTGCCTGTTGTGGGAGGTGCCACCAAGACAGCTCAACGCATCCACTGTCTATGGCATCCCCTCAATTCTCATAGACCAACGGGGATATTTGTCATGCCCAGTGGTGGGAATGCCACTGCTTCTCTCAGTCCTGTCTTCTCGCTCCTGCCTCTTTCTCTACACCCTGGAGCAGTATGTACCTTGCAAACCCAAGCCCTCACCCCCAGTTTCCATAAGAGAAGACCACCAGGTTCTGATTTATGTGTGGAAGAGAAGGAAAATCATTCTGACAGATGCCCAGAAAGCCCTATCATTATCTTTCTTCTTCCCTTGGCTTTCCTGGTGGATACTGGAGAAGTTTAAAGAGAGAGAGGATAGAATATCTTTGTGAGCTTTGTATTCTCCAAATACCCTTCCTACCTCTGCCTGTTCTTCCCTTAGGTTCACCAGGGTGGGAGCAGTTAAAGAAAAGATCTGTTTCTCAGCCTTGGTGCCTCTCAATATGCCTTCCTGGGAGGTAGCTGGTCACAAGTGCTGTGACATCATGGTGGTTACAAGGAATGTGAGGACTTAACATTTTTTTGTCCTCAGCTTTAGTCCTTAGCCACAATTCTGATACTGCAGTGAAAATAAAATGGAACATGTGCATAGCAGACCACCCATCAATTCTTCTCCTTTATATGCATCGTGGAGAAGTTCTCACAGATGTGCATGAAGAGGCAGCTACAGGAATATTTCTAGCAGTATTATTTTTAACAATCTAAATTTCACAATAATGGAGCAGATAAACAAACTGTGAAGCTGGTTTGGTATTCAGCCAGGTACGCACAGGGACACATAGGTGTGCACAGGTGCCTAAAAGTTTTGTTGTTCATGATGAGCACCTATGTGTGTCGGTTGGTGCCTGAGCCATGGCAGTTGTAAGTTATTTTGAACATCACTTGCTGATGGTTTGATTGAGTACAAGTATAGCAATGGAAATTAATGAACTAGATAAATATGGATCAGCTTGGGTAGATCTCAAATGTGAGCTCAAAGGAAAAACTGTAGAAAAAAAAATGATACTGTTTGTATATAATTTTAAAACCATACAAAGAATGCTATTGATTGTATATATGTATACATTGTATTATATACTTATATAATATTTTAATATAGCATTTATGTCATATATACTATATAAATAAAAATATATTATAGGTATAAAACGTGAATAGGAAATGCAAAACCAAATTCCTGATGATGGTCGCCTCTGAGGAGAGGGAGCTTAATTAGAGAATAGTAGAGAGGGGGCAATGTCGTTGTCAGTTTTGTTTTATTTCTTATCTTTAAAAAAAAAAGAGAGAGATCTGGACAGCAAAATAAATAAATAAATAAATAAAAGAGCAATGAAAGAAAAATACGTGAAGTGGACTTAAAATCAGAAGCTTGTGCTTTGAAGGACATTTTTAAGAGAGTGAAAAAAACAACTTACCTAGAAACTGGGAGGGAATATTTGGAAATGATATATTTGAAAAGAGTTTAACATACATAATATATAAATAATTCTGGTGAGTGTGCTAAGTTGCTTCAGTCCTGTATGACTCTTTGTGACCTGGTAGACTGTCACCCACCAGGCTCCTTTGTCCTTGGGGATTTTCCAGGCAAGAATACTGGAGTGGGTTGCCATTTCCTTCTCCAGGGGTCTTCCCGACCCAGGGATCAAACCTGCATCTCCTGCACTGGCAGGTACGAGCAAGTGGATTCTTTACCACTGAGCCACCAGGGAAATCCATTTGAAGCAGTTTTTGATAATGGTACTGATTGTACAATATTGTAAACATAATTAATGCCACTGAATTCTGCACTTGAAAATAATTAAAATGGCAAATTTATATGAAATATTTTACCAAAATTTTTAGCAATTGATAATGTAATATACTAAACCCACTAAGTTGTATATTTTAAATGAGTAAATTGAATGGTATGTATATTATATCTCAAAATCTTTTAGAGAAAGATTTGAAGGAAATATGGTAAAATGTTTATTAATCCTTGGAAACGGGTATAAGGAGTATTTGCTTTAGTATTCTCTATACTTGTCTAAATGTTCAAAAACATTTTTCTAAATTGAAAATAGAACAATTCAAAGAGCCAGTGGGTGAGAATGATATCCAAAAGAGGGAGATAAAACAGACAAACTTTATCCTGTTTGCATTTGAAAATGGAAGTTCATCTTTACGCAAACCATCTGCATACCCAGTATTTATCTTATAACCATGAAAGAAGAAAATATTGTTCTGAGAAAGGATTTCTATTTCCTCTATTTTTCCCTTGAACTATAAAACTGATAAGAGGCTTTGTTGTTCAGTTGCTCAGTCATGTCCAACTCTTTGTGACCCCATGGACTGCAGCACACCAGGCTTCCCTGTCCTTCGCTGTCTCCTGGAATTTGCTCAAACTCATGTCCATTGAGTTGATGATGCCATCCAATCATCTCATACTCTGTCATCTCCTTCTCTTCCTGCCTTCAATCTTTCCCAGCATCAGAGTCTTTTCCAACAAGTCAGTTCTTCACATCAGGTGGCCAGAGTAGTGGAGTTTCAGCTTCAGCATCAGTCCTTCCAATGAACATTCAGAGTTGATTTCTTTTAGGATTGACTGGCTTGATCTCCTTGCAGTCCAAGGGAGCTGCAAGAGTCTTCTCCAGGACTACAGTTCAAAAGCATCAATTCTTCTGGAAGTCCTTATTGATAAGATTTGCTACGAAGGGAGAGAAATCATTCTTAGCTGGTGGGAGAGGGGAAAGCAGATCAGCAGCATGTGGAGGGTGTTCACATGTTCACTCATTGCACCCAGGTACCCAGGTACCCATAATGCTCTTCCAGGGAACTCTGACATCACCACTCTCCCCTCTGCCCCGCTGAGTCATCCTGATCTCAAGCAGCGCTTCAGTGATACTCAGTACGGGATGCCAGAGTTAGTTCACAGACTGCTGGAGGAAAGGATAGACCTGCCTGCCTTTCCACTTGGAAATGTGGGGCAAGTAGGAGGAAAACGGTGCTCTTAAGAGGTATTTCTGGTCAAATGTGTGGCTGAGTGAGGCTCATGGTGCATATAAGGGTGAGCTGGGTTTGGGGGAAAAAAAAAGGTTAAAAACTGTACTTCCCACTTTCTGGAAGGTCTTCAGGAAACCCCTGTGTGGAACCTGAGATTCTCCTAGCAGGTGCTGCTCTGCTCCAAGACTTTCTTTTTTGATAACTTGCTTGTTTCCTAAAGTGATAGAAACTTATAGACTTGAAATATACAGCTTATTGATACAACCTGATTGTTAGATGCCAGTCTAAAGCTAGCTGCCAATGCTATGTTTGAAAATTTAGCACTGGGAACTATATTCAATATCCTGTAATAAACCATAATGGAAAATATATGAAAAATAATATATATATATATATACACACACACACACACACACACACAACTGAGTCCCTTTGCTATACAGCAGAAATTAACCACAACCTTATAAATCAACTCTACAATAAAATGTTTGAAAAATCCCAGTCCTTTAAAAGCTTATAGAAATACAAATCACAAACTAACTTTTCAAACATAGCATTGGCAACTAGCCACTAGAGAACCATGGTGCTGAAAAAGACATTATTTCATTCTTTTTATGGCTGAGTAGTATTCCATTGGAGAAGGAAATGGCAACCCACTCCAGTGTTCTTGCCTGGAGAATCCCAGGGATGGAGGAGCCTGGCGGGCTGCCGTCTATGGGGTCGCACAGAGTTGGACACAACTGAAGCGAGTTAGCAGCATTCCATTGTATATATACCACATCTTCTTTATCCATTCATCAGTCGATGGTTGTTTGCATGTCTTTTGTGGCTATTGTGAATAGTGCTGCCAAGACCATAAGGGTACATGTATCTTTTTGAATTATATTTTTGTCTAGGTATATGCCCAGTAGTGAGATTGCTGGATAAATGGTAACTATTTTAGTTTTTTGAGGACCCTCTATACTGTTTTCCATAGGGGCTGCAGCAGTTTACATTTCCACCAACAGTGTAGGAGACTTTCCTTTTCTCCACACCCTCTCCAGCACTTATTATTTGTAGAGCTTTTAATGATGGCTCTTTTGATTTGTGTGAGGTGATATCTCATTGTAGTTTTGATTTGCATTTCTCTAATAATTAGCGATAACAAGCATCTTTTCTTGTGCCTACTGGCAATCTGTTTGTCTTCTTTGGAAAAATGTCTGTTTACGTCTTCTGCCCATTTTTTCAATTGGGTTGTTTGGTTTTTTATTATTAAATTGTAGGAACTGTTTTTATATTTTGGAAACTAAGCCCTTGATGGTTGTATCATATCATTTGTAGATATTTTCTTCTAGTCCATAAGCTGTCTTTTCATTCTGTTTATGGTTTGCCTTACTATGTAAAAGTTTATAAGTTTGATTAGGTCCCATGTGTTTATTTTTTATTTTAACCCTATTGCCTTGGGAGACAGACCCAAGAAAATGTGGGTAGAATATATGTCGGGGAATGCTTTGCTTATGTTTTCTTCTAAGAGTTTTATGGTGTGTTATTATCTTATATTCAAATCTTGAAGCTATTTTGATTTTTGTGTATGGTGAGAGGATGTGTATTAACTTCATTGATTTACATGTGACTATCCAACTTTTCCAACACCACTTGCTGAAGAGGCTATTCCCCCTCCCCCATTGTATATTCTTGTCTCATTTGTCAGTTAAAGGATTGGGATTTATTTTGGGTATAGAATCCCAGTTCCCTTTGAGCCTCACTGATGGGCAGTGAAGGACCTAGTTTGGAGATCAGGAAGCTGCCAGAAAGGCTCCACCTGCCCGCCCTCCTGTACCATCAACAAGCCTTGTTCCCCTGCCCCCCGAGAGTCCTTCTGTGCCAGGCCCTGCTTCTCCTCCATAGGCACTGAAGTCGGCTTGTGTTTCTCTCACAGCATATGGGGCTGGCTTCCGTGTGCTACAGTCCACTCATTTAGAGAAAAAGCAGCTGCTGTAGCAGCACCTCCTGGAACAAGAAAGTCAGTTCTTAGTTGTCAAGGAAAGTTAATGATAAGATCAGAAAGATCCATGTTAAATGTATTGTTTTATGTATGTGTGTGTGTGGGCTCGCTCAGTCATGTTCAACTTTTTGCAACACTATGGATCATAGCCCATCAGGCTCCTCTGTCCATGAGATTCTCCAAGCAAGAATACTGGAGCAGGTTGCCATGTCCTCCTCGAGGGGATCTTCCTGACCCAAGGATTGAGCCCTCATCTCTTACATCTCTCCTGCACTGGCAGGTGGGTTCTTTACCTCTAGCACTACCTGGGAAACCCCTATTTTTATGTATGTGCTTTGTGCTTAGTTGCTCAGTCATGTTCAACTCTTTGTGACTGCATGGACTGTAGCCTGCTGGCCTCCTCTGTCCATGGGATTCTCCAGGCAAGAATACAGGAGTGGGTTGCCATGCCCTCCTCCAAGGAATCTTCCCAACCCAGGGATCAAACCCAGGTTTCCCATATTGTGGAAGGATTCTTTACCATCTGAGCCTCCAAGGGAAGCCCAAGAATATTGGAGTGGGTAGCCTATCCCTTCTCCAGGGGATCTTCCCAGAGATCCAGGAATCAAACCAGGATCTCCTTCATTGCAGGTGAACACTTTACCAGCTGAGCTACCCAGGAAGCCCATGTATAGCTGCTTCCAAATAAACTAATACCATGCCTAGGTTACAGAAGTCTTCACTGAGTATAAATTATTTAAATATACCTTAAGATACAAGAATTAAATCTTTTGGAAGAGGCAGTATACACACACACACACACACACACACACACACACACACACAAAATATCTGACATCAAAAATAAGAGTAATTTTCCCTGGCTCTGCTACTTTTGACTTCCCTGGTAGCTCAGATGGTAAAGCGTCTGTCTACAATGCGGGAGACCTGGTTTCGATCCCTGGGTTGGGGAAATCCCCTGGAGAAGGAAATGGCAACCCACTCCAGGACTATTGCCTGGAAAATCCCATGGACAGAGGAGCCTGGTAGGCTACAGCCCATGGGGTCGCAAAGAGTCGGACACGACTGAGTGACTTCACTTTCTTTCTGCTACTTTTCCTAGGAACTTCATAGAAATAGGGATTAACAACAGTAACAAACATCTTTATAGGCCTCATCAAAAATGGCAAATTGCATGAGTTTAGCTGGCATGTTTCAAATATTTAACCATTTTGTGCATAACTTCACATTACTTTGCTGACACCAGAGACACTAAGATATGCCAGGAGTTGGCTGCAGTGTTTGCTTTTTTGAGTACCAAGAACAGTTCTGTGTGTTGCAGCATCCTCTCCCCACCTATGGACTTGAGGCTGTGACATTTATTCCAGAGATTTGAAACTAAAAAGAAAAGAAAGCAAGTTTGCAATGTGCACAGGGATCAGGTGATTATTAGGAAAAGCACAGAGGCTCAGGGATTGAATCTAGCACTCATCACTTACTAACTAGATGCTGGGAGGCAAGTTTCTTGAGTGAAGTAGAGGTAATATCATGGTGCCTATGTGTGTGCTAAGTCACTTCAGTCATGTCTCTTTTTTGGCCCAATGGGCTGTAGCCCACCAGGCTCCTCTGTCCATGGGATTCTGCAAGTAAGAACACTGGAGTGGGTGCCATTCCTTCCTCCAGGGGATCTTCCGTCTTGCATCCCCTGCATTGGAAGGCAGGTCCTTTACTACCAAGCCACCTGGGAAGCTCAACATCATGATAGGCACACGCGTTCAATTGCTAAGGCTGGTGTAACAAGCTACCACAAACGGGATGACTTAAAACAACAGAAATCTATTCTCTCATGGATCAGGAGCCCAAAGTCCAAAATCAAGATGTTGATAGGGCTGGTTCCTTCCCGAGGCCCTGAGATAGAATCTGTTCCATACCTCTCTCCTAGCTTTTGGTGGTTGCTGCAAATCTTTGGCATTCTTTGGCTTGTAACTGGATCACTCCAACCTCTGCTTCTCTCATCACAGAACCTTTTCCCCTATGTATATCCTCAGTGTCTATATCCAGTCCATCTTCTCCTTTTTCTTATAAGAACACTTGTCACAGACTGGATTTAGGGCTCACCCTAACCTAGTTGTCCCTCATTTAACTTAATTACATCTGTATAGACTCTATCCCCAAATAAAGTCATATTCACAGGTTTGGGGGCTTAGGACTTGAACATATCTTTTTTTGAGGGAGTACACAATTCAGCTCATTATACCATGGCATGCACTTGTAAGTAATTTAATTGCCATGAACTTGCATTTTATTTGACAATTCAGGAAAGTATTTATCACAGTGCCTAGCTCATAGTAGGTATTCAATAAATGCTCTTTTTTCTGCTGATGATATGATAGGATTACCATCAGATTGTATATCTAAATTATAGGCATGAAACTATTAATTGCCTGGAAGTCTGTGAATTTCCAAAGAGTTTTTTCATCTTATTTAGGGATATAATGGAAAAGCCATACTAAGATTGAAAGAAATCTCTGAGACTCAGCTGTTGCTTCTAGTGGAATTAAAATAGCCTTCAACTTGAAAAAACAATGTGCTACAAATGTTTATCACAGCAACCATCTCTGTCACAGGAACAAATCTGGCCTTTCATGTCTCTCTACTTATTGGTAAATATTGAATGGCAGTTAGTCAATGAGACCAATAGTGCTTTAGTAATAGTCACAGAAACCTATTGAGGAGAAACCATAGAAACAGCCTGTTTTTAAAGGTTCATAAAGGGTTAAGAAATATAGCAGAAGTATAAAAATGTAATAACCACACTGATATCAGAAAAATATAGGCAGCTTTTCTAAAAATTTCAATTGAATTAATTCAAAACTTAACCCAGAATAAGAACAGAGCAATATGCCAGATTCTTTGGCTAAATCCTTCATTGTCAAACTCTTGAATTACTGCAAAGACCTCAAGATTTCAGAATAATGATGATATAGAGCAGTACTTTCTATCACTGCAGAAAATGTACAGAGCTATAAATCTTATTATAATATAACAGGGTTCTAGAAATGCATAAAGTTCTTTTAAATACCAACTCAGCTAGTTGATGAAACATAGTATCTATAATTTACTGGCAAAAAAACTAAGGTGAATGACCTCACTACAGTCATGGCAGAGGAAGGGTGGATTTGCTTAGCTAATTACACTACAAAGACTGATTTGATCTAGAACCTCCTCTGCAATATTTATTTTTAATGAAATATACAACAGTTTTAAGCATCTTGTCGGCCTTATAACTGTTTCCCCCGGGACTATTTAAAGATCAAAAAAGGAAATTTCAGACATGTGGTCTGATAGGGGGAAAAAGACAAGTAAATAAACAACAACAAAAAAGAGCTGTATCTTACAGTAGGCAAACACACTGATGCTCAATTGCATCTGACTTCNACCTCCTCTGCAATATTTATTTTTAATGAAATATACAACAGTTTTAAGCATCTTGTCGGCCTTATAACTGATTCCCCCGGGACTATTTAAAGATCAAAAAAGGAAATTTCAGACATGTGGTCTGATAGGGGGAAAAGACAAGTAAATAAACAACAACAACAAAAAAGAGCTGTATCTTACAGTAGGCAAACACACTGATGCTCAGTTGCATCTGACTCCTTGTGACTCCATGTGCTATAGCCCACCAGGCTCCTCTGTCCATGGGATTCTTCTGGCAAGAATATTGGAGTGGGGCGCCATTTCCTCCTCTAGGGGATCTTCCTGATCCAGGGATCAAACCCATGTCTCTTAAGTCTCCCGTATTGGCAGACAGATTCTTTACCACTAGCACCACCTGGGAAGCCCTTGGTGGCTCAGATGGTAAAGAAACTGCCTGCAATGCAGGAGACACAGTTTTGTTTCCCAGGTCGGGAAGATGTCCTGGAGAAGGAAAGTGACTACCCACTCCAGTATTCTTGCCTGGAGAATTCCACCAACAGAGGAGCCTGGTGGGTTACAGTTCATGGAGTTGCAAAGAGCAGCTAAGCTAGTAGGCAAGCCACTAGCTAATACATTATTCTACACTCACCAACTCATTCCTTCCTTCATCAGTCCAATTATTTTTTTTAAATATCTTGAAATTATGGGCCTGGGAGAGTCCACCTGTCCCATTTCCCTTTGATACTATATTTCCAGGCTCGTGAGCTTCCTCTATTTAGCACAAACATTTATAAAGTTTCCAAAGTACTCTGTCCCTTTGCATTCTGATCTTCAGCGCTGCTCCTGAGCTGTCCAATGCCAGGTAGACACACAATCAATACTACTTATCAATGCTGATGATTCCTGGCCTTCTTCGTTTGTCTCTTTCTCTTGCTGGGAATACCACTTCAGGATTCAGCTCATCCATGGGAAATTTATTCAGCCCCTCTCCTTGCCCTGCTCTTGACACAGACCAGCTAAAATCCATTTAAGACAGCAGTGAGTTCACCAAGAATTTTAAGGCAGCAGTTTCCTGAAAGCTGACCTATTGAAAAAATCTGAGTATGGGGAAATGCACCCAATGCAAGAAGTTTCATACATGTCACTCACTACTTTGATGCTCCCATTCCTATCTTTAAAGATTCAGTCCAGTTGCAGAAAGGAAGTTCCAATTGCAGAAAGAAAAAGAAAAAAAAAAAAAAACAACCCATGTGGACTTTCCCAAAGCACAATTTGGATGACTCTGCCTGGTACACAGTCATGTGGGATTTAAGTTTATAAGGATAACATCCCCAGTGAAAATAAGATATGAATAACAGAAAGAAAGAAGTGACCAAATCCACCTCCACCACCACACATACACAAACTGTTGGGATGCACACAGGCATCAAATGACTTTGCACATGCAGGAAGGAAGAGTTTCTTCCACTCAGGAGTGGAAATCCCAAACATCGGGGTAGCCTGGTCCAAAACCAGATGTTTGGTAGCTCTTTGGGAGGGGGCTGGGCCTCATCAGCTGCTCCAGTTGTGGTTGGAAACTGCCCTTCCTTGAATGAATGAGCTAGAATACGTGCAATGGGTACTGCCCAAGACATCAGAAAATTGTCGAGGCTTAAAACAGTATCGGAGGATGTGAAAGTCAAACTCCTGACCCAAAAGAGTCAGTGTGCAGGAGTCAGTTTGAGGACCCAGCCAAGGGCTCAGGGACCCTGAGGATGCAGGGGCACTCCATAAGGCTCTTAGAAGGAAGTGTCCTCTGGCCCAGCCCTACTCCTTCCCATGCTCTCTAGACTGCGTTGAGAGGGGGTGAGGTAATAATATCTGGATCTGGAGTAGTCATGAGGATGAGAAGAATGCTGGGACTGGGAATTTATAGTAAGGAAGGTACAACTTGTTCCTCGGTGAGATTGGGGGAAGAGAAAAGCAAGCATTAGGAAAACAAAGCCTTCTCTTAGCATATTCCTTTACAAAAGTGTTGCTCCCGAGAATCCAGCAGCCCAGTGGGTGGGATTGTGCTCATATATATTTTACACCCAAAATCTTGACAATGAAGAAGATGCTACCACCCACCACTGACAGACCACGGGGGCTGAGTTTTAGCTTCAGGTGTTTTAAGGAGCCCTGATCATCCACTTACACTCTCGATCTCAGTTCTTTCTGATTCCATGTCCTTTGCTTTTTAAAAAGCAAATATCTGGTTGGCATAAATGCTTATGAAATAGGTTGAAACAAACTGGTTAAATATTTATATTGAAACTCTTCTTTTGAAGTATTTAACATATTCTAGCTAACTAAACTTATTGACCAAGTACATTTATAAATGTTTATGTGTTTATAACGTTTTTAACACAAAATGACTAGTATATGCTCTGATTTAGTATGATATACTGAAGTTTAGCCTTCCTTTACCAAGGAGAGTTGTTCATTATTTCAAGGCAATTGTTTATGCACTTGAAAGTGGGTTTGCTGAGCCTGGGTCCTCAGTGTTATGTGTTAAGATTTGAAAAAGGCAAATTCACTTACATAAATGCAAATTAATTGTTTAGGGAGGAAAGGCTTAATCAAGACAGTAGGCCACTTCAATAATCAGACCAGAAAAGAAAGCTAACAGCAGCATAATCCATAGTTACCTTTTGTTCTTCCTTTTCTTATCAGAATTAGATCTCTAACCCTGAAAACTACACACAGAAATGCACAGAGGACCCACATAGTCTTCAGAGGACCTGCTACTCACTCCTTTATCCCATCCCTTTCCATTATTCCAGCCAAAAGACTCAGAGAAGATCACTTACAGCGTTTTAGAACCAACAATCCACTTGGTCATTCCTCAAGGCTCCAAAAAATAGACCTTTGAACAATGACAGCTGGAAGATCCTGAGGCATCAGACACGGCTAATAGAGGATTCTCCTCCTGTTTTCAGAAGTCTTTGAAAACCAAAAGGCATAGTTCGCAGCACCACATGTGACAAGACATTTATTTTCATCTATTTGCTGTAAGCTGCTGAAAACTAGAAATATCAAATTAGATCAAATGTTTTAAAATAGGTTAAAATCGATCCTTCCCTTGCATTTTGGGTTCTGCCCAAGCCGTCCTCAGTTTGGGGCCACCAGAGCATAAATATATATTTCATCATAAGAGAGAAAGAAAAGCTCCTAATGGTGATAATTACTGCCACCAACTAGAAGGCTAATTGTCAGAGGGGTTCACTCCTCTCTTCATGAAGGGCTGCGCAGGAGTGCCCAGTGTCTTTGGGCAGAAACAGTCTTTCCTTTCCATGCTTTCAGGATGTTTAAAATCTTGTCATCTACAGACACAGACTAATCAGATAAAAGCCCAGTGAGGGTATTTTCAGACAAAGGCATTATTAGGTATTTTTGTTTGTTTGGTCCCTGCCAACCCTCTTAGAGGAAAGGAAAACATGGAAACCCGCAGGACACAGAGCCCTCCTGATGGCCTTGACCTGGATTGCTGCTGTGTATTTATTGCTTTTATTTTTATGACTCTGATCCAAGGGTAAGTAGCACCTTTCTTAAAGAAACTCCAAGCCCTTGACGGCCTTTCTCTCATCATTAATCCTCACAACTTCCCTGAGAAGCAGGGGAAAGACAGCACTTGGCACCCTCCTTTTATAGCAGAAGAAGCTGAGGTTTGGGAAGGTTAAGTGACTTGCCCAAGGTTATTTAGCAAATTAGGAGAGGCCACTGGGGAATAGAGCTCTGGGTTCTTAGGTTCTGGGGCTGCAGCCAGGAAACACCAGCCACAAAGAGGCTTTTTTGTGCTTGATTTTGTTGACATACCTATTTGTGCAGAGAATAAGTCAATGTTTCAGTACTTTCACTGTCTTTCCCCTTTTTCACACACACACACACACACAGACACACACACAGACACACACACACCCCCCAACCATCTGGGAAGTATATAGCCCTGGATTAGAACTTGCAAATAAGCTCACTGATTTGTTGCAATGGTTTCAATGTCTTCTATTGTTTTAGACCTTATTGCTTGGAGGTGTCACTCCTATTTCCTGTCCTCACTCTGAGTACTGGGCTCGTAAACCTCATTATGGCCATATTTAAAGGGTTGGTAAAAGAACAACTACTCCATTGATATGGACCTTCTTTTCTTTAAAAAAAAAAAAAAGAGCTTTAAAGAAGATTTATTGCTGTCATCAGCAGGGGAGAATAAAGGTGGGGTGTCATTCGTGGAAAAGAATGGACGTCCTCCAAATCCAGGTGCCTTTGCAGGCGGCATCTGGTTGGCATGTAGGAATGGGACTTGAGGAAGCAGTGCCTTAAAGCTCAGGAGTGAATAGAGTCGAGGTAGGGGGAAGAAAGAAACCACATCTTAAAGAACACATTTTTCTACTCAGTCATAGAGCTAGGAATAGAATAATGACAGGCTAGAAGTTTAAAAAGGTGAACTCATAGAGAGAAACTGCCTATGGGGAGAAGTGACCTGTCCTAAGGAAAGAGGGACAGGCATATCAGAGTCTGGAGGAAAGAGAAGAATACCATCTTTAGGGCACGAGGTGCCTCCTTGCTTGTGTGCACGCAGGGTTTATAAGTACAATAGATCCTTTGGTAAAATGCTTGTACCTCCAGGGCTGAGGTTGGTTTTTTTTGTTGTTGTTGTTTTAATTTTTGAATTGCAAGTGCTCCATCTAGTGGTCTGTTCCTGACACAAAAAGCTCACGGTGTGACTGATGTCATCCTTTGGATGCAAATGATTTTGTTCAAGACTTTGCTTTTTAATGACTAATGCAGGCATCAATCGTTAACAAGCTATTGAGCGTTTAACTTCCGGCAGGCACAGTAGGCACTGGCTTCCAAGAACTAAAAGTATTTGTATATTGGTAATTTAAATCAGCATTTTTTCTACTGCTCAGATCAACTTCCCTGACTCATTACTATCCAAAATGTAATCATCTAGACATTGTTTCTGGGGTGAATAAGATAGTCCCTCAGAAAATCTACCAAAATTAATGCTTACATTCAACATGTATTCCACTGTGAAAATGAAGGAGGGTCCGGCATTCATTTGGCATCTGGTGAGCAAACCGGATGAAACTCTGCTAGTGTAGTTTCCTTGAGAGCCTTGCTGTGCAGGAGAGGGGAGTCAGACCGCCTCTGAGGAGGTGCGGGCCCCTGGTGTGGCAGCATTTCAGACTACAACAGTGTTCTCAGAGCGTGAGGATGTCCCGCTGATTGTATCTCAGAAAAGTTCTTCTCAATGATATAAAGATGGCACGAGGTGTAACAATGGAATTAGGTCCAGAATCTATTTTCATTTAGTCCTATTAGGTCTTGAACTTCTCTGAAGCCTGCCAATCATCCTTTATAATCAAAGAGAACACGTGCCAGCTGGTTTTCTTTGCCCAGGCAGCAATATCTAGTTAGAATTCCATGTAATTATACTTCACGTTGTCTTTAACTAATTTTCTGTCAGTGGTAAATGATACTGCTTTTTCATTAGGTGATGATCAAAAATCTCTCTTTAAAAATAAGTTTCTTTACATGTATATTATCATATGTGAATTAGATTGCCAGTCCAGGTTTGATGCATGAGACAGGGTGCTCGGGGCTGGTGCACTGGGATGACCCTGAGGGATGGGATGGGGAGGGAGGTGGGAGGGGGCTTCAGGATGGGGAACACATGTACACCCATGGTTGATTCATATGAATGTATGGCAAAAAAAACCCCCACAATATTATAAAGCAATTAGCCTCCAATTAAAAATTTTAAAATGCAAAAAAAAGGTTTCTTTAAATAAGAATGCTAGACTATTTAAAGAAAAAAGTGTTAAATAGATAATAATATAGGGAATATATGAATATAGGAGAGAAATTATAAATGGACATGAATGTGAGGTCATTTCAACCATGAAGTGAGAGTAGGCTATGCCCTGAAAATACCCAAACCTGTTCTCTCATCTGGATCTGCCATCTGACCTCTGTAATTATCTGGGCATGTTACTTAATCTCTCTGTACCTCCATTTTTCTCACCTATAGAGTGACGGTTTGGTTTTAGGTGAGCTCAAAGACACTGATCAAAGTAGTGTTGACTGTCAGGGCAGTTTTCAAAGTGAAATTTTTCTTTGCCTAAATTCAGGAGTTGAGGATGGAGATAAGAAAGGAAATAGAACATCCTTAAAAAGCCTTCACGGAAGACTGAAGAGGGACACGTGGAAGATCCAAGATGACAGACTGGCAGTGAATTATGTCTGGCATCTGAGCTGTACTTAACCACAAGCTCCAAATGATAGTCATGTTCTCCAAAATTCTAGCTCATGTGTACTAAGGACCCATCAAATCAAAGAACTATTGAAGTATATCATTTCTTATTATAGGGTGTCCGGGAACGAGTGCTATCCTGCCCCTTAAAGCCCTGTAAGCGACAATCCAGTGGGAACAGAATGCACCTTCCAGGGTCCATTTCCTTTTGCACAGGGAGAGCTTCCTGGGGAGTGTTAGGTGGGGACCAGCTAGGTCTGCGCTCCTGGGGCTTGAGATGTGGCCCCATCTTCTCCCTTCCCTGAG
>SJYA01000107.1:367574-398755 GCA_006410615.1 Neotragus moschatus
CAACCATGAAGTGAGAGTAGGCTATGCCCTGAAAATACCCAAACCTGTTCTCTCATCTGGATCTGCCATCTGACCTCTGTAATTATCTGGGCATGTTACTTAATCTCTCTGTACCTCCATTTTTCTCACCTATAGAGTGACGGTTTGGTTTTAGGTGAGCTCAAAGACACTGATCAAAGTAGTGTTGACTGTCAGGGCAGTTTTCAAAGTGAAATTTTTCTTTGCCTAAATTCAGGAGTTGAGGATGGAGATAAGAAAGGAAATAGAACATCCTTAAAAAGCCTTCACGGAAGACTGAAGAGGGACACGTGGAAGATCCAAGATGACAGACTGGCAGTGAATTATGTCTGGCATCTGAGCTGTACTTAACCACAAGCTCCAAATGATAGTCATGTTCTCCAAAATTCTAGCTCATGTGTACTAAGGACCCATCAAATCAAAGAACTATTGAAGTATATCATTTCTTATTATAGGGTGTCCGGGAACGAGTGCTATCCTGCCCCTTAAAGCCCTGTAAGCGACAATCCAGTGGGAATAGAATGCACCTTCCAGGGTCCATTTCCTTTTGCACAGGGAGAGCTTCCTGGGGAGTGTTAGGTGGGGACCAGCTAGGTCTGCGCTCCTGGGGCTTGAGATGTGGCCCCATCTTCTCCCTTCCCTGAGCTGCCAGTGGCCTGGATTAGCCAAGCGGTGGAGGAAGGAAATGGCACCCCTTTCCAGTATTCTTGCCTGGAGAATCCCAGAGCCTGGTGGGCTGCCGTGTATGGGGTTGCACAGAGTCGGACACGACTGAAGTAACTTAGAAGCAGCTTAGCAGGAGGCCAAGCTCTGTGCTCATGGTTTGTCAGAGTCTCTTCCAATCCTGACACCAGCCCTACAATGTAGGATGTTACCCCCTGTTCACAGATGTGGCATCTGGGGCTCAGAACCAGTAAGTTACTTGCCAGAGGTCACCCGGATACTAAGTAGCAATGCCAAGCTTGAGTCTAGGTCTCTGTGTGATCCTGGGCATACTTATTCCACTGCCATGGGGGACAGGACGTTAATCAGTTTTATTCTGCCTGATGGCCTCTTTATCCCCAAGTCTCTAGTATTTATGCTGTGATGCCAGAGTCATAAACTCCAATCTCTGGCTTTCTTTTCTCCTTTGTGTTTTTCGTTGCTCAGTCATGTCCAACTCTTTGCAACCCCATGGACTGCAGTGCACCAAACTTCCCCGTCCTTCACCATCATCTGGAGTTGGCTCAAATTCGTGTCCATTGAGTCAGGGATGCCATCCAACCATCTGATCCTCTGTCGCTCCCTTCTCCTTCCTGCCTTCAATCTTTCCCAGCATCAGGGTTTTTTTTCCAGTGAGTCAGCTCTTCACATCATATGGCTGAAGTATCAGAGCCACAGTATCAGTATCAGTCCTGCCAATGAATATTCAGGGTTGATTTCCTTTAAAATTGACTGCTTTGATCTCCTTGCTGGCTAAGGGAGTCTTGAGAGTCTTCTCCAGCACCACAGTTTGAAATCATCAATTCTTTGGCACTCAGCCTTCTTTACATCTCCAACTCTCACATCCATACACGTTGCTGCTGTTTGTTTTTGTTCAGTCACTCAGTTGTGTCCAACTCTCTGCAAGCCCATGGAAAGAAGCACACCAGGCTTCCTTGTCCTTCACCATCTCCCAGAGTTTGCTTGAACTCATGTTCATTGAAGCCATCCAACCTTCTTATCTTCTGTCGTCCCCTTCTCCTCCTGCCCTCAATCTTTCCCAGCATCAGGGAAAAAAAACATAGCTTTGACTAAACAGACCTTTGTCGGCAAAGTGATGGCTCTGCTTTTTAATATGCTGTCAAGGTTTGTCATAGCTTTTCTGTGGACACCATCCACAGTGATTTTGGAACCCAAGAAAATAAAGTCTGTCACTGTTTCCATTGTTTTCCCATCTATTTACCATGAAGTGATGGAACCAGATGCCATGATCTTAGTTTTTTGGATGTTTAGTTTTAAGCCAGCTTTTTCACTCTCCTCTTTCACCTTCATCAAGAGGCTCTTTAGTTCCTCTTCACTTTCCGCCATAAGGGCGGTGTCATCCCCATATCAACCGCTAAGCATTCACTTCCATCAGATTGGGGCCGGTCCTGCGTAGGCTGGAAGAACTGAAGCCACTCAGTGATGTGCTGTCCTGGGTCACAGACGAACACACGGAGGGAACCCCCCATCCCATCAGAACAGATTCCTTCCCCTTCCTCCTTGTCTCCCTCAGGAAGCTACGTGAGCTTACTTCTGCAAGAGTAGATGGGCCTCCTCTGTTCACCTGATATCTGAGCTATGGAATATAAAAACCAGCCACCACTTGAGAATAGCCAGTTAAAAAAACAACGTCAGAACAGCTGAATTCCAGCACCGTCTGAAATGGCATCCAATGTACTGAGTGGGTACCATACATCAGGCAGTGCACTGGACAAGGTGGGGTAAAAGAAGATGAATAGTGCCCTCCTCCTGCTCCGAGACCTGTGATGTAAGATGCAAATGAATGCTCTTACTGCGATACAAGGTGGAGTGGAGTACCAGGCCACTTCATTGCATCATAGTGTTTTTCTTTGTAAAACAGGGATAGTACCACCACCTGCCCTGTAGGGTAGGTTTTGAGGGTTCAACCAAAAAACCAGTACACTTAATATACAACCTTGTAGATAATAATAAATGTTACATGCCAAAATCTTTCTCATACAAGCATTTGGAAAATGAAAAAGTGGACTTTTGAGTGACATTTGGGGTGAGCTTTGATGGCTGGATTGTGGCAGGTAGAGATTTGTGGAGAGGCATTCTAGGTGAGGGAGCAAATCTGAAAAAAAAAGTAGGGGTGGAGGTTCAAGAAAGCTCAAGAGAGAGAAGGCATAAGTTTAGCATGAGGACAGGCCTAGGAAGGGATGCATCTGTGGGATGGAGATCCTGCAATTCAGAGGGGAGAGTTTGTTTGAATTTATCAGCAGCGGAGCTCCATCTCTGAAGCCTTTGAAAGTGAAACCATTCGTTGCTCAGTCATGTGTGACNGAGAGAAGGCATAAGTTTAGCATGAGGACAGGCCTAGGAAGGGATGCATCTGTGGGATGGAGATCCTGCAATTCAGGGGGGAGAGTTTGTTTGAATTTATCAGCAGCGGAGCTCCATCTCTGAAGCCTTTGAAAGTGAAACCATTCGTTGCTCAGTCATGTGTGACTGTGTGACCCCATGGACTGTAGCCCTCCAGGCTCCTCTGTCCATGGGATTCTCCAGGCAAGAATACTGGAGTGGGTTGCCATTCTCTTCTCCAGGTTCTCCAGGGGCTCTTCACCATCCAGGGATCAAACCCAGCTCTCCTGAAATGCAGGCATATTCTTTACCATATGAGCCACCAGTGAAGCCCCTGAAGCCTTTGGATGGGGTTAAGAGTCAAACCAGTCCATCCTAAAGGAAATCAATCCTGAATATTCATTGGAAGGACTGATGCTGAGACTCCAATACTTTGGCCACCTGATGTGAAGAGCTGATTCATTGGAAAAGACCCTGATGCTGGGAAAGATTGAAGGCAGGAGAAGGGGATGACAGAGGATGAGATGGTTGGATGGCATCACCGACTCGATGGACATGAGTTTGAGCAAGCTCCAGGAGTTGGTGATGGACAGGGAAGCCTGGTGTGCTGTGGTCCATGGGGTCACAAAGGGTTGGACACAACTGAGCAACTCAACTAAACTGAGGATGGAATTGGCCCTGTGTAAAGAAGGAAAGCGAGAGGAAAATGAAGGGATGGCAAATCAGTCAGGGAGCAGTGATGGTCTCCAAGTGACAGGAAAGTAGACCGATCCCGCATGGAATCAACAAGGTGACTCAGAGATGTAGACACCATTAGCCTCTGCTCTTTCTCCTGTGAAATGTGACTTTTACTCGCATGGAACAGTGGGAGTCCCTAGCATCAGAATATGAACTCACATGCCCCTTACCTAGTATACCACATAAGAATTCTAATGAAAGTCTGAATTCATTCCCTCTAAGATTGTGGTTCGTAGTCTTTCCCAGAGGGCAAGTTTGGGTGAAGGTTTATAGAGAACCACCATTGACCTTCCCGAATGCAATGAAGATTACCGTATTGAGACTTCCATGGTGGTCCCGTGGCTAAGACTCCACGCTCCCAGTGTAGGGGGTCCAGGTTCAATCCCTGGTCAGGGAACTAGATCCCACATGCTGCAACTAAGACCATGTGCATTCAAATAAATAAATTTTTTGCATTACAGTATAAAAGCAGCTCCTTGTCTGTGGACAGCCTATTTCAGGAAACCCCTTTTCTCCTTTCCCCAGGTTAGTGGTTGCTGGGTGCAACTGAAACATGACTGGTTGGACACAGCACATCATGAGGGGCTGGAGAGGGGCTCCAGGAGAGGCCAAACCATCCTCTCTTCTCTCTTGGTCTCTTCCAGCTCCAGTGCTACTATGAGATAGGGAAATGAGTCATCTGAGAGGATCTCATAGAATACCTATGATGCTTGGGTAGATGTTCAGTGATTCTAATCTGGCTCATGGATGGGATTGGGGCAGAAATCACCTAAAGCCAAAATGTCCGTCTTCACATTTATGTCTTGGTTGATTTTCACCTGAAAAGAGTGTCATTTCCCCCTTTAGAATGTTGGGGTTCTAGGTCTAAAAAATGAGGACAGTCAGGGATTACTGAAGTCTCCCCTCCTCCTGTTTCTGTCCAATGGAAAATATGAGAAACATAACACCACCTGGGGTAGCTGTGGGGAGGCCACTGGATGCAGAGCTGGGACCCCCAGACTCTGGTGGGGGGGTGTGTTTGGACCCACGACTCTGCAATCCCTGCGATTCTGCTGGGTGAGACTGCACCTCCCCAGTTCTCGCTTCCTCATCTGAATGATGGTAGGGTCTGAGGGTCCTCACAATCTACAATTCAGTTCCAGGCTTAGAAAAAGCAAGTGCCAGACCTCGTCCTATGCTGTTTTAATTTTATTCTCCATCCTTTCCCCTTAGTGATAACTCTGGAGGACAGATTCCGGACTGTGGGAAAGAAAAAAATACAAGTAAGACAACGGGCTCCGGGAACCTGGAGCCACCCCCACAACCATGCAACCCCTCTGGGGCCCACACTCACAGACAGAGTGGGCGAGGCCGACTCCCTCAGGGGACGGCTATTAGTCAGATGTCTTTTCTCTCTGTTTGATCCCAAACCACAGGAAAAATAAACCTATGACTCTGTGGAAGATTGTGTTCAAAGACAGTTATCATCATCATCAACATCTTTATCAAATAAAGAAATCTCTTTTTGAAATCTCTGTCTCAGACTTAGAATAATATGTGGACCATGGTGCTGGGAGCTTTGATAGTAGCTGAAAACACACCCTTAGCTGGCCCCCTTCGATATGGTGGGAGATGGGTCTTGGTCTTAGAACCTGTAAGGAGTGTTGGAGAAGACGCTTGGCCCAAGGGACACTCTCCCAGAACGTGGCACATTCCTGGATGTGCGTTTACCTAGGGCCTGTCCTCCAACTCAGCAGGGAAAACAAACCACTGAGAAGGGATACTGGGGAGCCAGCCAGGCCCACTAACCAGTGAAAGAGCTCATTCCTGCCTTAGTGGAGGGATTCAAGTCCACCCCTCATCAAAACAGCCATGGTGCTCCCACAACCTACCCTATGTCCACCAAAGACCTGCCACCCTGCCTTCCTCCACAGGCAGCTGGCCCTCGAACATCCCAGGGTCCTTCTCACTGACTTTGTAGTAGCCCTTGGCTTCCTGGCCCAGGCCGCCCAGGAAACGTGGTCCATGCTCTTAACCCTCAACAAAAGAGGGAACGGACTCCTTGGGTGCATCGTGGGTCCTTAGAGCCCTAGAGAAGTTTGGATCCCTGGCCTGTAAGAGACAGAAGGAAGCCACGTCACCCTGTTTGGGAGCAGCGGGGGGCTGGACACAACTCTAGGCGCCTGTGACTCGTGCTCCTTCATGGATATTGATCTGTGTCTGCAATAAGCCTGTTTTCTGAGTATCAGCTCTGAGAGGGTGCCAGGAAGATTAACAGAGAGCCTTTTCATTTTCTCTCCTCCCTCAATGACACGGTATGCAACAAGAAGCTGTCACCAGCCTTACACAGGATTGCCCCCAAGAAGAAAGACACTCGGTGCTACACCTTCCTTCAGGATAGATATTTTACCTGACTTCTCAAAGCCAACCTTTGGCTCCTTAGTCCCATGACTTCTAGCCAGTGTCTGTCCTACCTGCAAATCTGATATTGGATTTAAAATTCACCACAGCTTCCTTTTTATGAGTCTATGGGAGTCTCAGGTAAGAGTGAGAGAGAGGCCCAGGGGCTGTTCACTTCAGCTCCTCTTGAAGGAAGCTCCATCTCCACTCTCTAGAGAGCGATCACTATTATTTTTATGTTTGGGGCCTTAATCAGATGCTCTGGTATCTTTCTTTTATTGCCCATCCCCTTGTCATCCTTCATTGAGCCTGCCACTGTATTAGATAATTGCATTCTCCCTCCCCGGGCTCCCTCTTCACAAACCTTCTTGGAAGGCTGAGCTCATGACTCATCCTTCTCTGATATAAAGTGACTCTCTGAATTCATCAATACCTGACACAGGGCTGCCCTTGTCCCCATTAGGCACCCCATCATTGACTAGTTGGTTAATTTCAGAATTTGGTTTAGGGTCCTAGGAATGACTGCAGAATTTTTTTTGACATCAGGCTCCTTGGGCCTATCAGTTTATTCAGGATCCAGGAACAACTCTTAATATTAAGTACAGGCAGTCCCTGCAAATTCCTAGGTGAATAGCGTTCGCGTGGGGATGAGCTGTAAAAGTGGCTGCTGCTTTTCCTAACCCGCCTGCCTAGTCCCTCTTCGCAGGGTAAAGCACAGTATGTGTAGGGGCTCCTCCAGACTGTGTCCCCTCTTTTGTTGCTGCAAATGTTTGTCCCTTTACTCCAAACCGGAACAAACCACTGCTAGAGGGGCCCTCATCTGTCCCAGGCCCCTTCCCTTTCTCTTCCCATGGGAAGCCACAAAGTTAGGAAGGTTACAGGTGGGACCCAGGGCCCCAGTGATGGCCACCTCCTCATTACTGGTAGAGCACATACCTCGGTCTGCACATTGCCCAGCCCTTTGTACTCCACAGGGCTCTGTGTCTGGCATCTCCACCACTCCTATCACTCTACTACCTCTGGACCCTCCCCCTACCCCCCACGGGGCCCTCCACCCCGCATCCCCAGTGCTACCTGAAGAAGCCTTTACACCAGGCACAGCCCGCCTTCCCGAGCCCTTCCCAGGAAGAATCCCTGGGTGAGTTTGCCTTGTGAGGTGAGAAAGCCTTGTTTTTACAGCACCAATGTACGGAGCGAATTGGCCCTGCACCCCCAGTTCAAATTCAGTGTGTCTCTCACAGAGGCAATGTTTCCAAAGAAGTGTGGGTTGTTCATTAACGGGAGGAGTNAGCCCTTCCCAGGAAGACTCCCTGGGTGAGTTTGCCTTGTGAGGTGAGAAAGCCTTGTTTTTACAGCACCAATGTACGGAGCGAATTGGCCCTGCACCCCCAGTTCAAATTCAGTGTGTCTCTCACAGAGGCAATGTTTCCAAAGAAGTGTGGGTTGTTCATTAACGGGAGGAGTGCAATTCACCCATATTATGGTGTCTGTGAAATAGTCTGGATGGCAACCCCTCAGTGGGCTAAAAACTGACTGTAATACAGTTTTGCACAGGAGCCCATAGTCCTACTGATTAAGCCAAGACTTCCTAGGCTTGAGATAAACAGCTGCCAACACTGTAGGATGTGGAGCCAGACAAACCCTGTGTTCTTGAAAACGGGATGGAGTTTCCCTTCCTGTGCTGTCCTCCTGGGAAGGTAACCCTGCAACCCGATCACAGGGTCTCACTGCCGACAAGTCAGCAGTGACCTCCCTGCCCTGCCTTTCTGGGTCTCTGAGAGCTGACCTGTGAAGAAATGGAGGTTGGAGTGTGGAGGTTTCTACTGGTCCAAGATACTGGGAGTGGCAAGGGCTTTGAAGCCAGAGTACCCTGGGCTTAACTCTTGCTCTGCCTCAGCCTTCCTGTGTGATTCTAGATAAACTGAGATTTGGTTTCCTTACCTGGAGAATGAGGGTGATGGTGTCTCATGGAACTGTTGAGTGAATTACCTGAAATTAGTATCTAGCAGAGTGTAACCACTAGTAGAGGGCTTCACATATGCTAATTTCCTTTCCCGATTGTACTTTGCCAGTAAAACCACCGGGGACAAGAATGCACACCCTGGTAAGATGCTTGTCTGTGTACTAGTAGCTTTCATAACCCTTGTCTGTCACTCAGGCTGTAAGTCAGGCAGAGATCTTGCTAATTGATTTGGTAACCTTGACCTGCAAGCTCTTCCTCCCACCTTGCCTTTGTCTCCATTTTCAAGAAGGCTCTGCAAAGATTGCCATCAGCAAGGCCATCCAGCCTTGTTCTTAAGGGGATCACACCAGTAATTTGCTGTGATGGATAGCGTGCCTCAAACAGCCTGTGTAATTGTGGAGAGCAGGCGGGGCCATGGAGCCACTGTGTTGAGGAAATTCAGACTTGCAAGGAACACGGCACTGCCTAAGCCACAGTCATTCCAAAATTAGACCTTTCCTTCACTCCATCATTACAGGGGTAAGCAGTCAGAACACTTCCTGAATTCGAACCACATATCAGAAATGATTTATAGAAGCATCCACATGTGTGTGGACGGGTGGCAGAGGGAGGGAGGGAGCCTTGGGTTAGGTCCCAGACCTCCCCGCCACTCTGCACCTTTCTGCTCAGACTAGCCACTGGCAGCCTCAGCTGCAGCTCTAGCAAAATGACTGGACAGGGAAGGGCCACAGTCTGCTGGGAAAAGAAATGTGAGGTTCTTTCCGTTCACAGATTCACCAGGTCATGAGTCTCCCTTGTCCATCATGCATGTTAACAATTCAGATGTGCTGGGTTCTGCCCTAAAGGCATTGATTCAGTGAGTCGAGCTTGGGTCCTGTAGCAGTGTCCCCCTCTCAGTGGCTCTCAAACTGTGCTATGCATTAAGGTCATGGTAACTTTAAAGTAACCCAATGCCCAGGGTCCAGCCCAGACCAATCAAATCAGAGCCACTGGGTGTGGCTCCCAGGCATGGGGGCTTTTTCAAGAACTCCAGGTATTGGCACTGTGCAGTCAAATTTGAGACCAATGCCTAGATAATTTGTGAATCAAGTGAGTCTGGGAAACAGAGGTTCAGGAATCTTAAAATCTCATTAGGAGAACCAAGTGCCTCATTTATTTGTCATCAGCAAACTGGAATTCAGAGCCCCAGATGGTTTAGGTGGACAAAATTGTGTTATGGGGACTGTTCCCAGTTGTTCTGAAAATCATTAGAATCACCAAGTTTGCAACTTTTTCTAATATAGCTTCTCAGACCTCAACTCAAATTCACTGAGCCATTTCTATATATTTTTTAAGGTCTTAGGTCATTAGTATGCTCCTCAGAGAATTTATAAAAAATTGAATCTTTGGCTATAAATTTATGCATGAGGCATGAGAGTTCGAGCTCCGCTACAAGGAAATTTAACTGTATCTGAGCATTTTTATACATATTTTCATTAAAAAATTTTAAACAAACAAAAAAATGTTTGTCTGATGAGCAGAAATTATAAAATAACTATCACACTCTAAATTTCCAACCTGGAGTTCCCTTAACTCTTGAGCCCTCAAACAGAAGATGTGGTAAGACTACTCAACTGCTCAAGTTGATTTCCTCTTCTTGGAACCACTTCTAGCCAAAGCAAGGAAAGGTTCAAATCTCCCTTCCCCTCCCAATCATCACAACAGGAAAGAAAAAAAGAAAGAAAGAAAGAACTTAATCAGAAGTTCTGTGAAGTCCTTGGAACCATATCCTGGATGCGGTTGCAGGCTAGCTGTGTCCTGTGGGGGGCTCCCCCTAGTGACAGCTTGCGGTATAATTTCTGATTCGAAAAAGCCGAGGTCCAGGAGGGCTTCTGTGCAGCTTCCTGCAGTGGTCTTGGTGTGCTAGGCCTGAGTTCATCTTGGTAAGGGCTTTTCTGAGCCATGCATTTCTCAACGAGTCCCCTGAATTTTATTTTCAATCCTGCCAAGGGCAGATTAAATGGCTACATGAATGGGAAAATGCAGGAGGTTTTGAAACAGATGGTTGGCTGGGCAGCCTGGGTGACTTGCCAGACACTGGATTGTGGCGCCATATGAATGAAAATCCCACCGCAGCTGGGTTTTTATTTCTCCAACCTATGAACGACAGCCGCTCCCGGATCCCCATGGCAGTGGGATCTGGAGCAGTTATGTGCTATTATTCACCTCCCATCAAGGCTCAGCTTATTGCCTCTCTGGATTTTCCTGGTTCCTTTCTCTGAAAAGGAGTGTCATTCTAGACTAATTTCCTGATGGTGTAAATGATTTAGCAGGGCTGATGAATATCAATAGAGCTGCAGATGGGTTTAAGGCTCCTAATGAATATGACAGCCACCAGTGCCAAATATTTTTGCAACTTGAATTTCGGATGAAAACAAGCTTGAATAGTACCCACAAAGGTTACTTCTTTAATTATGCATTATAAATTTTAAAGTCGGTAGTCAGATATTAGCAAACCATGGCACAGATGAGAAGCTGTTTTCTATGTCTGTGAGTCTGTTGCTGTTTTGTAAATAAATACATTTGCATAATTTTTAAATTTCACCTGTAAGTGATATCATATGATATGTGTCTTTCCCTGACATACTATACTTAGTACGATAATCTCTAGGCCCATCCATGTTGCTGCAAATGACATTCTCTCACTCTTTTTTTAAAACTGAGTAGTATTATATGACTGAGTAATAGATATCTGAAAGTGAAAGTCGCTGTCATGTCTGAATCTTTGAGACCCGATGGACTAGACAGTCCATGGAATTCTCCTGGCCAGAATACTGGAGTGGGTAGGGTAGCCTTTCCCTTCTCCAGGGGATCTTCCCAACCCAGGGTTCAAGCCCAGGTCTCCCAGATTGCAGGTGGATTCTTTACCAGCTGAACCACAAGGAAATATATATATATATACACACACACCATATCTTCTGAGTAGTATTTTATGACTGAGTAGTGTGTATACACACACACACACACACACACACACACACACTGTATCTTCTGTACTCATTCATTTGTCTGTGGACATTTAGGTTGCTTCCATGTCTTAGCTATTGTAAACAGTGCTGCTGTGGTCATTGGGGATGCACGTATCTGTTTGAATTATAGTTTTCATCTTGGGATATATGCCCAAGAATGGGATTACTGGTAACTCTATTTTTAGTTTTTTTAAGAAATTTTCAAACTGTTCTCCATAGTGGCTGCACCAACTTACATTCCCACCAACAATGTAGGCAGCTTCCCTTTTCTCTCTACACCTCCAGTACTTATTTTTCACAGACTTTTTGATGATAGCGATTCTAACAGATATGAGGTGATTCCTCATTGTAGTTTTGATTTGCATTTCTCTGATAATTAGCAATATTGAGCATCTTTTTACATGCTTATTGGCTATCCATATGTCTTCTTTAGAGAAATACCTATTTAAGTCTTCTGTTCATTTTTTGATTGGGTTGTTCATTTTTTGATATTGAGGTATATGAACTGTTTGTACATTTTAGAAATTAAGCCTTTGTCAGTTTAATCATTTGCAAATATTTTCTCCTAGTCTGTAGGTTGTCTGTTAATTCAGTTCAGTTTAGTCACTCAGTTATGTCCGGCTTTTTGCAACCCCATGGACTGTAGCATGCCAGGCTTCCCTGTCTATCACCAACTCCTGGAGCTTGCTCAAACTCATTTCCATCGAGTCAGAGATGCCATCCAACCATCTCTTCCTCTGTCGTCCCCTTCTCCTCCTGCCCTCAATCTTTCCCATCATCAAGATCTTTTCCAATGAGTCAGTTCTTCATATCAGGTGGCCAAAGTATTGGAGTTTCAGCTTCAACATCAGTCCTTCCAAAGAATATTCAGGGTTGATTTCCTTTAGGATTGACTGGTTTGATCTCCTTGCTGTCCAAGAGACTTTCAAGTGTCTTCTCCAACACCACAGTTAAAAAGCATCAATTCTTTGCTCTATTAATTATCTGTGTTTAANATCAGGTGGCCAAAGTATTGGAGTTTCAGCTTCAACATCAGTCCTTCCAAAGAATATTCAGGGTTGATTTCCTTTAGGATTGACTGGTTTGATCTCCTTGCTGTCCAAGAGACTTTCAAGTGTCTTCTCCAACACCACAGTTAAAAAGCATCAATTCTTTGCTCTATTAATTATCTGTGTTTAAACCAGAAAATAATGAATATTAGTGATAAGTATGTGATAATTGCTGAAAATGCTTTTATCATAGAAGAGGAAACATTAAATAATTATCCACCTTCCAGAGGTCAAATATTTGAAATAAGTCACTGTAATATATTGTAAAGGTTTTTTTTTTTTTTTTTTTTTGCAATTGACATAGATGGTGATCCTTCTTCCTCTTTGAACATGGCTCTCCTATGATTAAGATAGAAGTTCATTTAGAAGAACTATAGGACCTTCTAGGCCCAAAATGGAGCCACTCCTGCTGGGGGTTCCACATCAGCANTTTTTTTTTTTTTTTTTTTTTTGCAATTGACATAGATGGTGATCCTTCTTCCTCTTTGAACATGGCTCTCCTATGATTAAGATAGAAGTTCATTTAGAAGAACTATAGGACCTTCTAGGCCCAAAATGGAGCCACTCCTGCTGGGGGTTCCACATCAGCAAGTTGAAACTTAGTGTTCCCATAAATGCTCTATTTGACCAGGAACCCAATACATCCAGTCAGTCATTCCCCAAACACCAACCCAGCCCTGGGCTCTTTTTTTCATTTCTTCCTCCTTCATACCCCAAACAAAGGTGACTTTGTGGTACCAGCCAATCAGATATTTCCTACTTTTCTCTTCCTTGTCCTTCCACCCCCCTCCTTTAAGTATAATTGACCTACAACATTATGTGAGTTCCAGGTATACAAAACAGTGACTCAATATTTCTATACATGACAAAATGATCTCCACTCTTCCTTGTTTTTCATTCTTTATCCTATAAAAGTTTCCCTTCTTCTGTTCCATTTCTCAGTTCTTGGAATGTAGCCTCTCTGCTTCATAAAGGGTTAAAGTTTGTATCACCTAAATTGAATTTTTTAATCATTTTTTAATAGTATGTAACCGACAAAGAGCTGGCATCTTACAAACAGTATTTAGTAGTCTCAACAGTATAATGAGATGGGCACTATTCTCCTGACGGTTCCAGGTCACCCAGCTGTTGAGTGACAGAGCTGGAGCTCATACTGGATTCCCTGGTTCTAAAGTTTGTTCTCTTAACTGTGGTGCCATCCAGAGGGGATGCTGATGCTGACATTTCAGTTTCTCACTAGATTACAGGAAAAGCCTAAGGCCAGTGAAATTCTGGACTTGCTTGTCTAAACAGCCAGGCAATTAGATAAGACACTGATGCTCACAAATCAAATCAGTCTCAGAGTTAAAATGCAGTAGAGGGATTGTGGAGAACTTCATTCACCAGAAATGAGGTCCTGAGGAATGATTGCACGAACAATCACAGAGCTTAAGAAACTGGTTTCTGCTGGCTTAAGAAACTGGATCTCTATCTCCCTGCATCAGGCTGCCTCCAGGTCTAAATTATACTCAATGAGTTTTTCCCTTTCCAATTCTTCCATTCTCTTATTTCCATTCATTTTGGCTTGGGAAGGGGAGATTCTGGTCAGATGAAGCTTTAGTCTGACAATGTCACCAATAGAAAAGAGAACTGTGGAGTGGAGTTAGTGCAGATGTCCTGGCTGGGATGATTTTAGAAATCTACTGTCCTCCGTGGGCCACAGTACTCAGTGTCCCAGATGCAGTTTCATATTGACCTTGACAACCTGCTTACACCTGGATAAAGCCTCATCTTTTAATGTCCCTATGCCAAAGCCTTTGACTGTGTGGATCACAATCAGCTGTGGAAAATTCTGAGAGAGAAGGGAATACCAGACCACCTCACCTGCCTCTTGAGAAATCTGTATGCAGNAATGAAGTTGCTTAAGCAGCAATTTATTTTTAAAAAGCGTTAGCAAATTTCACAAACATTTTACATTAACTATCAGGCAATAGATTGAACGGTAGACTAAGAAATAGTAATCCATTTGCAGGTGCTTATAACAAGAAAAAAGAGACAGCTTAAAAGAAACATTGGATTTCCCTTTCCTGGTAATACAGAGGAATTTTTACTATTTGCAATGTCAAATAAGATTTGATTAGAAAGGTTCATAGAACCCAAATTCACAGGAAACCCAACAGTCATTTTTGCAATAATGAGACCTCCCAAGCATAATATAGATGCATAAATTGGAATTTGATAGAGTCAGAAAATCTAGGATCTCTTCTTAAATTATAAAATAAAATCTTAGCGTTCTCCTGCCAGTTTTTGTGACAGTCATTACTTTTATATTTGCACCAAAAATTCTAAAAGATGAAGAAAACAATAATAAGTATATGTTTGCCTAACATCTGTTGACATTTTGTGAGACTAAAAAAAAATTAACAAAGGATTTAGTGATTTACTCTAAAAATCACTGCAGGGCGTCACCAATTATTATAGCATCTTTTGGCATTAGTGAACTGTTGGAGGTTTTTATCTATTATTTTCAAGAAATTTCTCCTGGAAATCCATTTGTCATAGTGACTTCATAATCATATTATGGGATGGCACAAAACTGAACCACTTGGAACTTTGGTGAACAAAAGCATATTTATTTCCCTTTTTACAAAAAATTTCATCTAACAGTCAAGTCAAATTATTCTAAACTAACCACCTGTGTGGTTCTCATTTCAAAATAAGAATAAAAATTCAAGACACTCAAGAGCTTGCTTCACTGTGATCTTCCAGCCATGCCCTGTCTAAAGTTCTCTGAACTTGGCATCTGTTCTTTGGAGGTTCTGCTGTTCCCTGAAATGTTAGAGACAAGTCCATCTGCTAGCTTTGTCCCCAGGAGGAATCAGGTTAGGAGTAGTCATGTATCTTGAAAAGAAAAACTCTAAAATCAAAACTCTGAATCCCAAGGTAAAAGACCAAAGACAATATAACATTTTAATTTCCCTTGATATCAAAGAATATTCTGAAAAGACACTGGTTTAAAAATAGAATTTGACTAGTGTACTTCCCTGGTTCTTCCCTGGTGGCTCAGTAGTAAAGAATCTGCCNTAAAATCAAAACTCTGAATCCCAAGGTAAAAGACCAAAGACAATATAACATTTTAATTTCCCTTGATATCAAAGAATATTCTGAAAAGACACTGGTTTAAAAATAGAATTTGACTAGTGTACTTCCCTGGTTCTTCCCTGGTGGCTCAGTAGTAAAGAATCTGCCTGCAATGCAGGGGACCCAGGTTTGATCTCTGGGTTGGAAAGATTCCCTGGAGAAGGAAATGGTAACCCACCCCAGTATTCTTGCCTGGAGAATCCCATGGACAGAGGAGTTTGGTGGGCTATAGTCCATAGGGTCACAAAAGAGTCAGCCATGACTTAGTGACTAACAGATCACTTAGAGAGTGTGCTTTCCTGGTAGTTCAGTTGGTAAAGAATCCACCTACAGTGCAGAAGACCCAGGTTTGATCCCTGGGTGGGGAAGACCCCCTGGAGAAGGAAATGGCAACCCACTCCAGTATCCTTGTCTAGAAAATTCCATGGACAGAGAAGCCTGGCAGGCTTGGCCATGGGGTCGCCAAGAGTTGGACATGACTTAGCGACTAAACAACTACCAGTGAGCATCCAAAACTTAAACAGCATCACATTTTTCCGAGTGAAACCATGGCAGAAGCAGTGGAAGAAAAATCAGCTTCAAGACACAGTCTCCATGGTCTTCAGTTTCTCTGCGTCGGATCTACAGAGGTGGGAGGAAATAGCTTTCTTTGTAAGAATTGCTGGCTAGTTTAAGTTTTCTGCAAAAGGATGGGGAAGAAAATACCCATGTTTCCAGGAAAAAAAGAAATGGAACAAGGGAACTTTATCTTGTGCTTCATTGCATGATGACTTGTTATTCAGTTTACTTGAATTCAGAGACAAAACAGACTTTCGGCGATTCATGCATCTAAATCAGTGAACTCTTCCTCTCCTGAGTGTGTGCTCAGTTGCTTCTGTCCAGCTCTTTGAGACCCTGTAGACTGCAGCCCACCAGGCTCCCCTGTCCATGGGATTCTCCAGGCAAGAATACTGGGAGTGCATGGAGCGGGGATGTCCTCTTCCAGGGGATCTTCCTGACCCAGGGATTGAACCCATGTCTCCTGTACCTTCTGCATTGCAGGAGGATTCTTTATGCTCCAAGGCACCTGGGAAGCCCTGTTCCTATCTTACGTGACCAAAATTAAGTGATTCCTAAAGATTATACTTTTATTCAGTCCTTAAAATATAACACGAAGCAGATATGGGAAGGTTTGGAGAGGTTTTCCCTGCATCTCACAGACATTATTCTCTTCTTCTAAGATATTTAACCTACACTTGCTCTTCTCTGGGGTCTGCAGATGATAAGAGCAGTTCCAGAGTCCTTGCTCAGAAACACCTGTAGGCTCTATTTGTCTGGAAATTTCTGGACCTGGGCTGGTGGAAATCACAGTAGGCTCAGGGTCAGGGGCTCAGACCTTGTGGTTTACTTGTATAACTTGGTCTAAGACATTTAACTTCCTGGGGCCCTAACGTCCTCATCCAAAGCTCTAGCTTTCTATGTTGGGTGACATATCACTTGCAAACCTCCACTAGTCAAGAGAAAGAGATAAACCTCCAAGTAACAGGAGCCTCCATGGTTTGTGTTGATAACAACTAACTTTGACCTACAATGTGCCAAGCAAAAGTCCTTCATATCGACCACAAAATTGGAAAATAGGGAGGTTTTTTTTTGGGTTTGCTTATTTTATTTTTATGAAATTCTGCACATTTTAGCATGGAATACCCCAGAAGCTGTAACTGGTTTGTATATACTGCTGGACTACTTGCAGATACACTACAAGAGGAGTGAAAGTGAATAGGGTTTTTTTTTCTTCTTTCCTCCAGACTCACACCTGTGTAATTCACTGATCATCCATCCACCCAACAAAACTACATCAACTACTCATAGGAAAATACACATTCACAAATATTCAAATATACCAAGCAGAGGGAAGGAGCCCACCTAATCAAAACTGGGCACAGAGCAAGTTTTCCATAGTATTCTTGTATCACATCAATAAGGTGTGTTAGCTGGGGCATCTAAGGAAGGGCTCTTACTCTAAGAGCAGCTATGGCTAATGAACTCTTTAACACTTATGTACTAAAACTTGACATTTTTCTGACAGTACTTTCAAAAATATAGGGTGAAAGTCTATCCAGAACTATGGGAGAATCCATACATTCATTTTTTTTTTTAATTTCAACAAATATTTGTTAACTTCCTAGTAGGATGTCCTGGATACAACAAATAGGGAAAGTCTCCTCCATAGTGAAAGACAAATGGGGACACAAAGGAAGTATATATAACCAATACATTCATGTGAATGAATTGTACCAACTTAATCTCTTCAACACTAGTAGCACATTGGGTACCAAGATGGACTGGGCATTTGACCTGGGAAACTGAATATATCTCTCTCTTAATTTCTTGACTTTTCTCTGACCTATGTCCCCTTGGATGATGTCACTCTGAGGTTGTGTATTTGCCACTAAGACATATTAGAAAGGTGTTTAAACTTCTGTGGCAGAATAATACTGTTAAGCATTTATCAGTAGGTTTTTCTTTGGTATTTCCTTTTTTTCACCAGTGGAAGAAAATTCATACAGCTCTTTAAAACTGCTTCTGTTAGGGTCTTGGGGTTCTTCAGACACATTATAGGAAGAAAGCTAAGTAAAGGGCTTGATGCTTTTTAACTAAATGAAGTCAAGGCCCTTGTGTAAGAATAAAGTAACAGAATGAAGTTAGGCTGCAGAGCTGATGTGTACATTGCAACATCAGGTGAGTGAACTTGATTTCTAGCAATAAGCATTCTATCAAATTTAATTTTCTTTCACAAACTTAGGGTGAGTAAATGCAATTTCCCATCTCAAGCAAACATGTCTCTGAGATTAAGGAAGTATGTAGTGTGTAGTCCACAGAATATAACAACAAGGTTTAGAGTCAGTATTTCTCCAAGGAAATTCTTGCAAAAAAGTCAGAGAATGATTTAATGATCACAAGATACAGAATAAATATAAGCTTGGGGGAAAAGATCTTCACCCCAAACTTGCCATTTATATTCTTGTTCTGCTTAAAGTAAAAATCGCCCACTTTCCAGCTATTATATATTAAGATGTTCTGGCTAACTTAGTGCTTTGTATTCACTAAGTCCTATGCCAACATTCTTTAAAGTTCTTTGTTAAACTCATTACTGAAGCTTATGATCCTCTGGCTTTGGCCACAATTTCAGCCAATGCCGAATCAATTGAATTTCAGAGAAAGGCTAACTTTCTATTTTGGTTACTCCCTAGCATCACCCTGGTACTTATGGCTGGGTGCTTAATGCCTTGGGTAAAAGTGATGGTGTCTAAAAAGGAAAATAAGTCATTTTCTCTGATTTGTTCAAAAGTCCAACCCTCAAGGAAAAATTAAAAGATGCTAGTGTAGAAACAGCGCAACAGGTTCATGGGAATGTAAACTATGTAAATGAAATGCTGCTGCCCCAGGGATTAGAAGAGATTTCCTAGAGAAGAGGGAAGGGCAATGAGGAGTAGATGGGCAGTGGATGGTGGGTGGGGAGACTTGAGGAAAGAGGGCCTGTGAATGAAAACACAGTGGGATAGAAGAAAACCAACCCTCTTTCCTGGGAAGAGTGTCTGGAGAGGCAAAATCCCAGGGTAGAAATGGCTACCTCTTGTATCAACATAAATTTGCCAGAGGCAAACACATAGTATACCCTTGCCCATGGTGGGGTGGAAGCAGCATACTTGTCTTCTGCCCAGATCCACAAAAACTAGTAGGTTCCTAAAACCTTGCAGAGGGTATGGGGGTGATAAAGCAGCAAGTACCAAACATTCTGTGTTCCTGTGATGCCAGCAGGAAGAGATGATGACTCAGGCTGGAAGGCTCGACATTCCTGCTGACCATCCACCCCAGTGCCCTGCTTTGTTATTGCTCAGTAGCTCAGTCATGTCTGACTCTTTGCCACCCCATAGACTGCAGCACACCAGGTTTCCCTGTACTTCACCATCTCCCAGAGTTTGCTCAAACTTATGTCAGAGATGCCACCTGACCATCTTATCTTCTGTCATCCCCTTTTCCTCCTGCCTTCAATCTTTCCCAGCATCAGGATCTTTTCCAATGAATTGTCTCTTCGCATCAGGTAGCCAAAGTATCAGCGCTTCAGCTTCAGCATTAGTCCTTCCAATTAATATTTAGGGTTAATTTCCTTTAGGATTGACTAATTTGATCTTCTTGCTGTCCAAGAGGGCTCTCAAGAGTCTTCTCTAGCACTACAGTTCAAAAGCATCAGTTCTTAAGTGCTCAGCTTTCCTTATGGTCCTACTCTCACATCTTTATACGACTACTGGAAAAACCATAGCTTTGACTATAACGGACATTTGTTGGCAAAGTGATGTCTCTGCTTTTTACTGTTTAAATTTCTAGGAACTGAGTGTAGCCCCTAAAAAGGAGATGAAAATACTTTTATTAATTTTAAAAAAAGATTCGCCTTTTATGAAATGAGAACTTGAAATAGAAACTAAGTTGAGTTAAAAAGTTTCACTTAAGTTTATGAACAATGTTCCTGCTATGTTTTTATAAAAAGTTTGGTATTTCAGCTTAACTGAGGTTAGTTGGGAGTGATTCTTGTCAGAGACTTGTTAGGTAAATAGATTTTCTGTCTTTTGTTCAGGTGGTTTGATTTTGTTTGTTTGGTTTGAAGGAGTCCAGAGGAAGAAATGGGGAATCTCTTTAAATTAGAGTGGAAAGCAGAAGTGGTTGTTTTGAAGTCCCTAGTTTGGGTCCTGGATTGGCAAAGACTTTTTCTAGATAAGCTAATAACATTTGATAAAATTACAGTTCAGTTCAATCGCTCAGTTGTGTCCACCTCTTTGTGACCCCATGGACTGCAATATACCAGGCTTCCTTGTCCATTACCAATTCCTGGAGCTTGTCCATTGAGTCGGTGATGCCATCCAACCATCTCATCCTCTGTCATCCCCTTCTCCTCCTGCCTTCAATCTTTCCCAGCATCAGGGTCTTTTCCAGTGAGTCAGTTCTTCATATCAGGTAGCCAAAGTCCTGGAGTTTCAGCTTCAGCATCAGTTCTTATAATGAATATTCAGGACTGATTTACCTTAGGATTGACTGACTTGATCTCCTTGCAGTACAAGCGACTCTCAAGAGTCTTCTCCAACACCACAGTTCAAAAGCATCAATTCTTTGGTGTTCAGGTTTCTTTATTGGAGAAGAAAATGGCAACCCACTCCAGTATTCTTGCCAGGAGAACCCCGTGGGGGGAGGAGCCTGGTGGGCTGCTGTCCATGGGGTCGCACAGAGTCAGACACAACTGAAGCGACTTAGCATGCATGCATGCATTGAAGAAGGAGATAGCAACCCACCTCAGTGTTCTTGCCTGGAGAATCCCAGGGACAGAGGAGCCTGGTGGGCTGCCGTCTATGGGGTCACACAGTCAGACACGACTGAAGCAACTTAGCAGCAGCAGCAGCAGCAGCAGCAACAGCAGGTTTCTTTATAGTCCAACTCTCACATCCATACATGACCACTAGAAAAACCAGAGCTTTGACTAGATGGACTTTTGTTGGTAAAGTAATGTCTGTACTTTTTAATATGCTGTCTAGGTTGGTCATAGATTTTCTTCCAAGGAGCAAGCAAGCATCTTTTAGTTTCATGGCTGCAGTCACTGTCTTCAGTGATTTGGGAGCCCAAGAAAATAAAGTCAGTCACTGTTTCCATTGTTTCCCCATCTATTTGCCATGAAGTGATGGGACTAGATGCCATGATCTTAGTTTTCTGAATGTTGAGTTTTAAGCCAACTTTTTCACTCTCTTCTTTCATTATCATCAAGAGACTCTTTAGTTCTTCACTTTCTGCTGTAAGGGTGGTGTCATCTGCGTATCTGAGGTTATTGATATTTCTCCCAGCAATCTTGATTCCAGCTTATGTTTCATCCAGCCCACAAGCATAAGGATTAAAATTCTTTGGTATCAAGTTTAACCTTGCTCTTAAAGCTGTTATAAAGTTTGAAAAGTTGAATGTAATCAGTGATTTTTCAACCCTAGCTCTATGTCACAATCATCTTCAGAACTTTTTATAAATAGCCACACCCCAGACTTATCCCAGACCTGCAGACTCAGAACCATTCCTGCTGGGGTCTGGTACTTAACAGCCTTTCTGGGTAATCACTTATTAAGTAGTCACAAGGCCCTCGAATGGCTAGTGTGGATGGAAACCTGATAAACCGGTTTTACTCTAGCAGACTACAAGTACTTTCAAAAGTCATGGGCATGGTAATTACTGTATTTTATTCACAAACAGTAACCACCAATGGTTTGCTAGGCTCTTCAGGGGTTACTATATACAGGTAAATAGGCTGTTAAGACTTATAAACAATATAAAATGCTGTTTCAGCTTCAACACTTCAATGTGAGAAGCATCACATAAACCCAAAGATGAACTAAAGTCTATGAGTTGGGCCGTATGTGAGCAGTATTGCCAGCCATGCCTAGAAGCTGGTCATGTTCACACAGCTGACAGTCAGGGGGCTTCAATGGGTGCCAAGCAACCTGCTCTGACAACTCCATATCAGATAATGTCTCCAAGATGCTATTGGATCATGGCATTGCTCCAAAGCCTTCAGAGGTTCCCTACTGCCCACAGATGACCCTAAAGACCCTGAAGCTCTGACCCACCTTTCCTAGCCTATTCTACTATTGCCCTACAGTAACCCTCCTCCAGTCAAACAGCTTTCTAACTAAATCTCAAATACTTAGGCACCTCTAAGCCTTGCTCTTCCATCTGCCTGGAAGTTCCTTCCTCTAAACTTGATCTACTGCCAACTTAGTCACTCTTTCAAGCCCACATCAATTATTCCCTTCTCAATAGACCTTTCTGTATTCCTTTGCTAGGGCTACCATACAAACTTCCACAGCCTGGGCAGCTTAAATAATGGATATTTATTTTCTCACAGCTCTGGAGTTTAGAAATCTGAGAACAAGGTGTCAACAGAATTGGTTCCTTTTGGAGGCTGTGAGGGAAGCATCCACACCAGGCTTTGCTCCTTGGCTTATAGATGCCATTTTCTCCCCATCTTCACATTGTCCTCTCTCTGTCCATGTCTGTGTCCAAATTTCCTCTTCTTACAAAGAGGCCAGTCATACTGGATTAGTGCCCACTCATTTTAATTTAATTACCTATCTCCAAATACAGCTGCAGTCTGAGGCACTAGGAGTTAGGACTTCAATATATGAACTTTGGGGGGACACAATTCATCCCCTAATAACTGCCTTCTGGTTGCTCATTTCAGCCAGAAGTGATCTTTCTTCCTCTGCTGATTGTCTCCACTGCACGTAACACTTAGAAACAACTGGACTTCTATCTTCTTTTCCCATCTGGGGACTGTCACTCTGCACAGTAAAGATATATTACAGTAGAAGCTGCTTAATGACCCCACCTGCAAATTCTGCAGACGAGTGGTCACTCTCGTCCTCCGTAAGTCTCTCTGCTCCTTGCCACCAACACCAAGGGCCAACAGAGAGCAGGCCTCCTTGTGTTCTGACTGGCTGAGTTTTAAGTTCACCAAGAGTCAGTTTATTTTATTGTGGTGTAGTTGATTTACAATATTGTGTTAGTTTCATGTATACAGCTTAGTGATTCAGAATTTTTGCCAATTGTATTCCGTTATAGATTATTACAAGATAATGATTATCAGTTCAGTTCAGTTCAGTCACTCAGTCATGTCTGATTCTTTGCAACCCCATGAATTACAGCACGCCAGGCCTCTCTGTCCATCACCAACTCCCTGAGTTCACGCAAGCTCACATCCATTGAGTCCATGATGCCATCCAGCCATCTCATCCTCTGTCATCCACTTTTCCTCCTGCCCCCAATCCCTCCCAGCATCAGAGTCTTTTCCAATGAATCAACTCTTCACATGAGGTGGCCAAAGTACTGGCGTTTCAGCTTTAGCATCATTCCCTCCAAAGAACACCCAGGACTGATCTCCTTCAGAATGGACTGGTTGGATCTCTTTGCAATCCAAGGGACTCGCAAGAGTCTTCTCCAACGCCACAGTTCAAAAGCATCAATTCTTTGATGTTCAGCTTTTTTCACAGTCCGACTCNCCATCACCAACTCCCTGAGTTCACGCAAACTCACATCCATTGAGTCCATGATGCCATCCAGCCATCTCATCCTCTGTCATCCACTTTTCCTCCTGCCCCCAATCCCTCCCAGCATCAGAGTCTTTTCCAATGAATCAACTCTTCTCATGAGGTGGCCAAAGTACTGGCGTTTCAGCTTTAGCATCATTCCCTCCAAAGAACACCCAGGACTGATCTCCTTCAGAATGGACTGGTTGGATCTCTTTGCAATCCAAGGGACTCGCAAGAGTCTTCTCCAACACCACAGTTCAAAAGCATCAATTCTTTGATGTTCAGCTTTTTTCACAGTCCGACTCTCACATCCATACATGACTACTGGAAAAACCATAGCCTTGACTAGATGGACCTTTGTTGGCAAAGTAATGTCTCTGCTTTTGAATATGCTATCTAGGTTGGTCATAACTTTTCTTCCAAGGAGTAAGCATCTTTTAATTTCATGGCTGCAATCACCATCTGCCATGATTTTGGAGCCCCCCCCAAAATAAATTCTGACACTCTTTCCACTGTTTCCCCATCTATTTCCCATGAAGTGATAATTATAATTCCCTGTATATCCCTTGGCTTATCTATTTTGTATATAGTAGTTTGTATCTCTTAATCCCATAATCCTGATTTGTCCCTCTCCTCTTACCTCTCCTATTTGAATAACTATAAGTTTGTATTCTATATCTTTAAGTTTATTTCTGTTTTGCATACACATTCATTTGTATATCTTTTAGATTCCACTTATAAGTGATATATTACAGTATTTGTTTTTCCCTATCTGACTTATTTTATTAGGTGTAATATTCTCTAGGTCTGCCCACACTGCTGCAAGTGGTGTTATTTCATTATCTTTTAGGGCTGAGTAGTATTCCATCATGTATCTATATCCATATGTCTTTCTCTATATATACAGATATATATATACCACATCTTTTTAATCCAATCATCTATTAATGGGCAATTGTGTTGCTTCTGTAGGGTAGTTAGAATAGGGAAAAGGAGTCCAGAATGGTGGTGGCTGAAAGAAAAGGAAAGGAAAAGCCCGTGAAAATAGAACAAAGGAAGGTCCGAGGACCAGAGTGAGGACCTCAGGTAGAACAAACAACACCCCTGGCTAGCCCAATTTACATAGGGCAGGCCCGGGGGAGAAAAAAAATACATATATAAAAAGAGGAGCCAAAGGGCCAAGGTCCTCTCTCTCCCCACCCCAACCCCTCCCACTCCCTGCCCTGGCCTCAAAGATGGATTTCCCTGCTATTTTCTAAATAAAATAGAACTGTAACATGGAGCTGTAACACAGATTTGTCTGAGAGCTATAACACAGTCTGTCCAAGACCCAAGAGCTGTGACACGCCAAGGGCTTTAATGTCCATCGCTCCAAATCTTTGTTGTGATGAGACAGAACCGAGGAGTATACATTCGCCTGACACTTCCATATCTAGTCTATTATAAATAGTGCTGCTATGAATATTGGGGTGCATGGATCTTTTAAGAATCAGTTGTTTTTGATTCAACACCTGTGTATGCATTGTTGGACTTAATGTATTAACACAGTTTAGTTAACTATTGTGTGAATCCATGAAAGGTGAGGGCAAAAGGAAGGAACTTTTTATGAAAATAAAGATGACTGCTTTGGAAAAGCTTATCGAAAGGGAGCTTCTAAAATATTATTATATTGGGACTTCCCTGGTGGCACAGAGGATAAGAAACTACCTGCCAATGCAGGGGACATGGGTTTGGTCCCTCGTCTGGGAAGATTTCATATGCTGTGGAACAACTAAGCCCATGCACAATTGCTAAGCAGCCTGTGATCGAGAGCCTGTGAGCCACAACTACTGAGCCCGTGTGCTGTGGCTACTGAAGCCCAAGCCTAGATCCCATGCTCCAAAAGAGAAGCCACTGACGTGAGAAGCCCTGCATACCGCAACTAAGAGCAGCCCCTGCTCACTGCAACTAGAGAAATCCCATGCAAAAAAAAGAAAAAAATGAAGACCCAGTACAGCCAAAAAAATTTTTTTAATCATTATATTATGCATAAGTGAGACAATTACAAGACTTAAAGGAAAAAATGACAGTTACAGCATGGAGGCCTCTGCTTTCAGAGTATTCTACGAGCATCTTTAAGTTCTTACACTAATGTAGCTATAAATTTCAAGGAACTCCAACCGGGGAATTGTATAAATGTGGTTTATGAAAGACAACTCCAATATCAAACCCAGATTTTAAGAAGACTTTTCTTCTCCTGCATCAAATGATTCCTGAATGAATATAAAGCTTTAATTTCAAAGAAAATGTTTATAGTATGTTTTATTTTTTTAATGACTTCATTTTTTAAATGACTCTTCATTTTCTTTACCATTTCCAGTCAATGATCCAGTCCCCCATCCCTCTTGCAGAAACTAAGAGGGACCTCCGTAAATGAGCTCCCATTCAGTACAGTGAAGGATTGTACTGAGATGTGTTTTTCATAAACAAGGAAGGTACCAGAGCTGCCTGCAGGATTTGCTAAGCTCTGAGCAGCAGCTGACAGACCTAAGGTTTGAGGAATAATAAAGTTTCTTTCCAAACAAAGAACTCCAGGCAATTGCTGCTGCCAACATTTCTGAGCAGAGACACACTAGAGAGTGGCTGCCTTTGTTATCACAACCTATTACCTCTCTGGCCAGAAGAGGAAGGCTTCTACTGGGGTCCCTCCCAACCATACCCACACCCACAGGTCAGTCCACTCCTCAACGTTTGAGCCAGTATTTATGGAATGCCTGCTCATACCAGCAAATTGTACCCTGAGAACCACTGGAATCTTTTCCAGAACCAATTCCCTCTACAGTTGTATCAATATGTTACCACAGCCCCTTCTCTCAGGAAACAAAACATTTTAACGTTATCTACAACAAAAAGGATGCCTAGTCTTCACTCAACTTCTGTCTGCTTTAAGACAACAAGGAGTATACAAAACCCATCAGTATTTTTTCTTATTCTGAACATTAAAAAATAAGAATTACTGCAGACCACTGGAAAAAAATTAAAACTAGAGACAGTAATTCCTACAGATTTTTAGATCAACTACAATGTAGCCAGTTGCAGAAAACCTTGATGGGAAACCCACTTTTTATCTTGTAACTTATGGACCTCATTGGGGCAGAAGGTTCTAGAATGAATACACAGCAGGGAGGAAGAGGCATGGAAGCATCCCAGCACCCAAAGATCATCAACAAAATGAAGTTCCTCAACTCACCATGGAGGAGGCGGCAGTTTGCACTTGGGGATTCCTCATTCAACAGTGAGGGCTCTGCTTCAGCACCACTCAACTGGGCCGCTGTCATCTGCGCCTCCAGCACAGAATGAACTACACTGTCACCTGGTATGCTTTTCTTAAGGAAAAAGTTAAACGGACTATTAACTCAGTCACTACATACAGAATTACACTGCAAATCATCAGCTATTTCCCCCTCATATTAAATCCAAGATACAGGAAATTAATCTGCCTCCCACAGTTCTCTCACTCCATTATTTATCTATCAGCCTATTTCCTTTCATTCTTCTCCAAGTTCATTCTTACTCTCCTTTCCCTTCCCTAATCTTTACCTTTCTTGTCCCCTCCCCAGCTTTATTGCTAGCCTTTATGTTCTATCCCCAAAGGAATGAAAACAAACAAATAAAATTTGGGGGTTGAACATAGAGAATAGCCCAAGAATCCTAAAGCTGGAAAGACTGTTAAAGATGTAATTCAGTTCCATCCACTATTGACAAGCAAATTAAAGTGCTAAGAAGTGGAAGTTTGTTATGGCAGAATTTTTTGGCTCTAGGAGTTATTGTTTGCAGCTGCCCAGTTGGTACGACTACAAAGACTGACTAAAACAAAGACCATGTTGCACTCTTTTGATTCACTGAGGACCTTTCCTCTGAAGAATAGCAAATCTGAGATGGCTCTGTCACCTGGAAAGTGTTTTTTAAAACCATCAACTGACTGCAATGACATTCATGTCTCCTCAATTCTGTAATCACAAGTAGGCATAGTGAGAGTTTACGTGAAAGCTGCATCTAATAAGATGTCTGTTGTATATCCATGTTAAGAGTTAAATAAACACCTCCATGGGGTGCACACTTTTTACATTCTCACATTTAAAACAGCCCCAGGACTCTCAGGAGAGTACTAATAAAAGACTGAGAGTACCACATGCTAGGACTATGTGTTAGTCTTGTCAGCATCCCGAATCATGAGCAAATGCATTCTCTTCGGGGAATGGACATTTTTCTCAGTTTAAACAAGAATAAAATTCATCTTTTGAATACTCTGAAAATTCCATCTCCTTTATGTATCTTACTTATTTGTTCATTTGTTTGTTTGTTTCTGCTACATATTTAGACATAGCACTTCTTACCTTTGTCCTTGAATTTCTTATCTACAAGATACTCTACCTTTGGCCCAGGAATTTTTAGAATTAAGTCATGGAGAGAAGTGTTTTCCCAATACAAATTTCTATATTATGGTACAAGTAATGAAAATTACTAGAGAGAGCTCCTCATTGTTTTTCAACTGGCAATCACCCCCGGGAGATAACATATTCACTGCTTTCATTTCTTTTGCAAAAGGGGTAAGGTTTTCAATTTTGAGGTGAAATGAGATTGTACTAACTTCTCTCTCTTTCTCATCTAGGGTCAAACAGATGTGGTGGTGTTCTGCCACTGGCAGCCAACATTAGTTCAGGTCAAGATGACTCACTGAGAGGAAGAAGTGAGAGGAGAGACAACGCCAGTCACTATTTCAAGCCGGCTGAGCTCAGCTTGGCACCTCCAGGGCCTGAACTCACTCTGCCATTCGTCAGCAGAGGGACAACATCCAGGTATGACATGGATGCAACATGGGCTATGAGATTCCATCCAACACTAGGGTTTGCTGCCAACAGAAGGCTAGGGAGGCACAAAATTCAGAGATATGACCTAAAGATGAGGGAGGAATAGAGCAAACCCCCTTAATCTCAGTCACAGAATCAGAAATCAAAGCAGAAAGCTGGGGGGTAAGGAGGGAGATGAATCCAGATCTCTTTCCCTCTCAGTGTAAAAGAATTTTAAAAGAGTTTTCTAAGAGCAGAAACTGCCACCAAGGGTGTAGAAGTCAGGCTAGCTATGGTCTGTAACTGGTCTGACAAAGGCTAACTCTTACCCAGATGTCCAATAAAAACACTTAGCAAGTATCATTTCCATAAGGCTTTGTCTACTCGAAACACAAGCCAATTGTTTGGGTCCAATTTATGAAGCAAGGTCTTACGAAGGTTATGGGGTGAGGAGGCCTGATGACAACTAAATTGCCTTAAATGGAGCTCAAAATACCACCTTAAACATTCTCCTCTCCCAAGAAATGCTTAATCATAAATCAAGTGACTCAAACTGTATTAAAAATGACAAATAGAGCAAGCACTTACATCTCATTTTTTTCTTTTAATTCACCAATGCATCAAAGATTTTTGAAGGATATGATTCCACACACAAAAAGATGAAGTGTACCAGGAATGCAAGATTCCAGGGATAAAAGAAGAGATTAAAAATCAAATGGTGGACCAGGCTTCATGCTCAAAATTATTCTGAAAATAGACATACTCATTTTAAGACAAGGAGATGAGGATTGTCTGTTCTGTACTTGTAAGGAGTGGTGAATCTCACAGTAATTGGACACATGTTTTTCATCTTAGAAGAACTTATGAATCCACTTTAATGCATTAAAGTTCATGGGTACTATTTGTCCACAAGTAAGCTTTCTCCCCTTTTCCCCACTATGCATATTTTAATGGGGTTTTGATTCAACGGGGGAAAAAAACCTTCCCAAACTCACTAATGTTTCCTGAATTGCCATTAGGCTAGCTTTAGAAGGAATTTTAAAGTATGTGCTAAATGAAACTTTCTGTTTAAGAATCTTTAATATTCTAGTACTTTTGAGTAACAAGTTATTTTTATGTGTCCCTGCTTTTATTGGTAGAAATTCATTCTCAGCAATAAGAATTATGAAGTGTCTAACTCACAATGCAAATTTGTCTTGACCTGGAATAGATTAGAAAGTGGATCAGGCAGGAAAGCTCAGCCTGGCAAATCATAACACACCTCTTCAAAAGGTACCGATGCCGAGTCTTTGGAGGGCTCATTGTGGAAGGAAAGGAGAGTGAACTCTGTGGAAGCAACTCATTTCTCTTCCCTTCATATTGATTACAAATACCTAGAATAGTCAACTGATTCTAAAGGCAGTAAACCTGATTTTTTTTTTTTTCACAGCCTTTTTCAGTCTGCTTGGAAACATCTGTTTTTAATTGTATTTGGATTTGAAAACTAATTTCGGGTGAGATTGGGTTCAGGCTCCAATCAAGTTGGAACTGAGAGATTATTGCTTATCCATGCATCCTGAAACTCATGGAGGGTTGAGGCCAAGGATACCACACTTTCCGAATGTGTGCACGAGGCACATGCATTTAGAAATGAAAAAGGAATGGCCTAATTCTCTCAGGGAAACTTCTTTAAGGCCAATGATTTTGGGTTTTAGGTTNGATTATTGCTTATCCATGCATCCTGAAACTCATGGAGGGTTGAGGCCAAGGATACCACACTTTCCGAATGTGTGCACGAGGCACATGCATTTAGAAATGAAAAAGGAATGGCCTAATTCTCTCAGGGAAACTTCTTTAAGGCCAATGATCTTGGGTTTTAGGTTACAGCTTTTAGACTCGGGATTCGATTTTGGAAAAGGTCAGCTGGAGGACAACACCCTCCCATGCATTCTGATACAAGGAGCAGGAGATGAAGCAGTCATATGATTAAATCAAAATAAAAACAGTATTTGGGGTCCTTCGTTGACAATATCATAAATCCAGCCCATGCTCCAAATTTGAAAGAAATGGAAACAAATACGCTGTCTCCTAACACAATGGCATGGAGTTCTCTGCCCTTCATCTTACTAGAAGGTGAAGAAAGGAGAATGACTCAAGAATTCCCCTTTGTGCAGGTTCCGGGATTGCCTTTCTCACTCCAGGACCTGCTGAGGACACAGGTTCTGGAGTTAGTCCCAAGCCTGTTGCTCACTCACAATATATTTCTAGTATCCACTCTCTGCCTCAAGGCATCCAATTTTAAATGAGGCTTTTATTTTTCTGCTTCACAAGAAATATTTTGGGAGTATTTGTTCGTGATCTATAGCAAAGTACTAAAAATCATAAAGGGTGGCTAAAGTGCAAACAGCTATTTTGATTTTCTTTAATGGCCAAGTCTAAAAAATAACTGTAAAACTCATGCCAAGAATTCTTAAGTGATTAGTTGATATTTTGACAACCCAGAATATGAGCCCTAGGTCTTTAACTTTGCAATTCTGAGCTACAACCAGTGCCAATTTTATCAGATTGATCAGCTTCCCTGGTGGCTCAGTTGGTAAATAGTCCACCTTCAGTGCAGGAGACCTGGGTTTGACCCCTGGATTGGGAAGATCCCCTGGAGGAGTGCATGACAACCACTCCAGCATTCTTGTCTGGGATAGAGGAGTCTGGTGGGCTACAGTCCATGGGGTCACAAAGAGTCAGACATGACTGAGCAACTAAGTATGAACACGTATGTTTTCTGAAACTCAAACAACAATGAGTAAAAGAACATAAATATAACATCCCAGTTTGATTACATAACTATTATACATTTTCATAAACTAAGATATTGAAAATGAAGAGTACCCTCATATTTGTTCCCTACCTTCAAAGGATGTAAGTTTAAACACTATGGTTAACTTTAATGAAATTCATTACCC
>SJYA01000107.1:398772-545873 GCA_006410615.1 Neotragus moschatus
TGAGTGAATTCCAGGAGTTGGTGATGGACAGGGAGGCCTGGTGTGCTGCGATTCATGGGGTCACAAAGAGTTGGACACAGCTGAGTGACTGAACTGAACTGAACTATTTCATTATGTATACATAGGTATACACAATGGAATACACACACACGCACACACACACACATACACACACACACACACACACACACACTCACATATACCACGTCTTCTTTATTCATTCTTCTGTCAGTGGACATTTAGCTTGCCTCCAAGTCTTGGCTATTGTAAATAGTGCTGCTATGAACATTGAGATACATGCACCTTTTCAACTTAAGAGTTTTTATCTTTTCTGGATATATGCCTAAAAGTGGGATTGCTGGATCANATATACCACGTCTTCTTTATTCATTCTTCTGTCAGTGGACATTTAGCTTGCCTCCAAGTCTTAGCTATTGTAAATAGTGCTGCTATGAACATTGAGATACATGCACCTTTTCAACTTAAGAGTTTTTATCTTTTCTGGATATATGCCTAGAAGTGGGATTGCTGGATCATATGTAACCCTATTTTTACTTTTTAAAGAAATCTCCATACAAACTGCTCTTGAAATAAATTGCTAAAATGTCTTTCAGAAAGGCTATAACAATTCATGCATTTACTCAGCAGAGTATGAGTGTGCCAACAAGTCCTGCCCTTATCAGCTTTGATCCCTAAAGTTTCTTTATATTTGCTAATTTGATAGATTAAAAAGGTGTATTACTTTAGATGTATTCATTTTGCATGTATTCAATTCCTAGAGAGATTAAAGTGTTTTTCACTCATGTTCTAATTATTTCTGAGTGAGTGAGTGAAGTCGCTCAGTCATGTCCAACTCTTTGTGACCCCATGGACTGTAGCCCACCAAGCTCCTCCCCCATGGGATTCTCCAAGCAAGAGTACTGGAGTGGGTTGCCATTTCCTTTTCCAGGGGATCTTCTCGACTCAGGGATCGAACCCAGGTCTCCTGCATTCCAGGCAGACGCTTTAACCTCTGAGCCACCAGAGAAGTTCAATTATTTCTGTTTCTTCTTATTTAATTATATCTGTTTTAAAATTCTTTGTGAATTTTTTTATTTGACTTTTTTTCTTCTCAACTATGGAAATTCTTATCAAAATTCTGTTATTCACCATGTGTTTTTCCTAATGTGGTCCTTTATGTTTTGGTTTTATATCTATATTTGATATTCAGACATGTCAAATATTTATAGTTAATTCTATAAATCTTTTCTCATCCATTTCCTTCAAGATTAGAAAGCACTAAGTTTTAATATTTAAAATGTCTTCTATGTGTGATATTGGTGTCAGTTAATGCCCTTTTAAGTGTCATTTAGCACGTATCTCATTGCTTCAATATTGGATCAGGAGTTAGCAAATGCTTACCTACTGTGAAACTGCCTTTTGGGCTCCTTTTCAAGGCAATTTTGAGGTAGAGACTATAGTAATCTCTTCTGCAGAAAGTGTTGTTTCACAAAGCTTCTTTATTCAGAGTCTGCAATGTGCTTCCCTGTTGCTAATTACTGGGTTATTTATTCCTCTTGATAGATAGATACTGTATATATTGCCTTTTGCAATACTTAATTTCAAAATATTGACAAATATATAAGACTACTTGGACTGTGTGGAAGTTCAAATATATTACTTAGAGAAAAGTATTTTATTTCCACTAAGCATTCAAAAATTTAAAGTGCTCATTTTCTAGGACCTGACCGAATGAGAGAATATATTTAAATGGAAATTCAAATAATCCTTGAATGGCTAAAAAATCAGGGAGATAAAGTGTGTATCCCTAAATTGAGTCCTTTCTAGGTTGCCACAGTGAAGTATATTAGCTGCAAACCACAAGGGAATAGTGAGTTTTTCACAAGTTGAAACAACTGCCATATCCATTCCAAATGCTTTGTATAATTTATTGTGACTTCATTATATTGGTGCTAATATGCAAGCCTAGCAAAACAGATTTAGACTAAAATTCTGGCTGATCTCTGTTCTCTGCTGCCTAAGCCAGAAGGAGCTTAACAAGCAAAACAATCTGAGCAAGAATCAATTCAAAATTGTGACTTCCATTTTGTTGGTCGCAAATACACTCCTCTGAATTCCAACTCATCTTCCAAATGTAGAGAAAGAGATAAGAAGCACTTTTGATTGAGCAAATAATGTACTTACTTTTCTATACAGTCAGGAGAATTGAGATCCTAAGTAGAAAGTATAAGATATATAGCCACAAATAAAACCTGCCATTTCAATTATGCCACGCATATCCTAATGCAGAAAGAATGATAACATTAAGAGGCAGTCAAAACATACATTAGGATCTATGTATTTTAAAGGAAACTGGGAGCCATTAAACAGAACTGGTATGGAATTTTTTTTTCTGTGTCTTTGTTATTTTGGAGACCAATGAATATTAAATATGTTTTTCTAGAGTACGTAGTATTCCCTAGACAGGTAGCAAAATCACTTACCTATCCACTTGGATATACTAAGTGGTTTTGAATAATGGCAACTAATTTTTTTTTCTTAAATAACTTCAATATAGGTTTATTTATCTGGTTTCCATGTGAATTCCTGGGTCAACTCGATGGAACTCCTTCTTTGGCCACTATAAAATCATCTGCCTGCAGGGGGGTCTATGTGGGCAGATTTCCCAGCAGGATGGATGGGTCTTCTCACTTTGGGTCAGGCCTATTTGCCCACCAGGCTGTGTTCCATGAAGGGAAAAGGTGCCCTCTGTGTTTTCCTTTATCTAGATTTTACCAAGCCCTGATCAATTCTGGCATACCAAAGTTCACTAGTTGCGAAATCCCGAAGGCCTGAAGTTTCTTAGCTGTAATCCAAGAAGTTAACAAAAATTCTTTCATGAAATTTTATTGGGAGAATGTGGAGGGGATGGGTATTGAATCCCAGCACACTCTCATTTCTTCTTTGAAATAAAATATTTCCTAGATTAACTTTAGCACATCTACAATATCTGTGCAGAAGTTATAAGATTAACAAGGAAAACCTCTTCAGGGACCTTCCCTGGTGGTCCAGAAGCTAAGACTCTGCACTCCCAATGCACAGGGCCCATGTTTGTTCCCTGGTCAGGGAATTATATTTCACATGCCACAACTAAGCATTCGCATGGCACAACTAAAGATCTGGCACACTGCAACTAAGACCCAGCACAGACAAATAAATTAATAACTTTTTTAAATAAAATGAAAAACTCAGAGCTTCCCCGTTGGCTCAGTGATAAAGAATCCATCTGCCAATGCAGAAGACATGGGTTCGATCCCTGGTCTGAGAAGATCCCACATGCCACGGAGCAACTAAACCAGTGAGCCACAACTACTGAGGCCATGCTCTACAGCTCAGGAACTGCAACTACTGAGCCAGCAGGCCTGGAGTAAGAGCATACTCAGCAGTAAGAGAAGCCACCGCAGTGAGAAGCCTGACACCACAATTAGAGAGTAGCCCCCTCACCGCAACTAGAGAAAACCTGCACAGCAACGAAGACCCAGAGCAACCAAACATACATAAATAGAACTGATTTTTAAAAATGAAAAACGCTGCAGAAATATTTCCAAAGTGACTCAAAAACTGGGTCTAAAAGAAAGAGCTTATGGCTCTCAGATGAAGATTCCCTTTTTCACTCCTATTGAAGTCCCATGTCGATTCTTCATCAGTAACACCGAGGATTGCCACTGACAACACAATGAGCATCAGCGCCCTGACCACTCTTAATTCTGTGGGCGTCTACTCCCTAGTGCTTAGAAACAAATAAACAAGTCAATGGTGAACAAACATCACAAGCCGATATGCAACAGTACCCAGAAGGAATTACTGCTTCTGAATAGCACTTATTCGGTATTTAATCTCTCTAATACTTGGATTTTTGGAATGGCTTCACAATAAAGGGTATCCAGGGGAAAAAAGAAAAGTATGTCCTTTTCTTAGAACTCACTGTCACCAAGTATAATGACAGAAGCCACAGGTAGCACCTGATGAACTGTGGTAATTGGCTGGATCAGTTATAGGAAAAGAAAGTGCTGTTTAATTGCCCAGCTGCACATTTAGAAGTTCAGTGCCTCCATACTCATGCTGGCAGACCTTGTAAGGGGATAGCAGGCAGGAAGGAGAATGCTGCAGAGATGGAGTGGGAAGACAGTGCAGGATAGGAGAGAGGAGATGAAAGTGGCGTGAGTGGCAGCAACAGTCAATGGAAACTACAAGCAGTAACAGAGAGCGTGATCCAGGCCTCTGAGAGAAAGAGACAGGTAGCCAAAAGTCTTGCCCTTGGGATGGAGAAAAAGCAGCAACAAAGAGAGACCCAGGCACCACTGGAACACGTCAAGCAAGGGTCCTGTGATGGAGAAAGAAGAGTCATTTAATCCATGAATTCTTAATAAACACCTACATTTCTAGGGACCTGGAATACAAAACTGAACGCTTCATGCTGCTGCTCCAAAATGCTATAAACCAAGCCACTGCCTCCTAAAGATCACGTCTCTTATGTGTGTATGCGTGCTAAGTTGCTTCAGTCATGTCTGACTCATTATGACCCTATGGACTGTAGCCTGTCAGGCTCCTCTGTCCATGGGATTTTACAGGCAAGAATTCTAGAGTGGGTTGCCATTGTCCTCTCCAGAGGATCTTCCTGACTCAGGGATCAGACCCACTTCTTTTACGTCTCCTGCCTTGGCAGGCAGGTTCTTTACCACTAGCTCCACCTGGGAAACCCAGCCACCTATATATCTGCATCTAGGTCGTTCAACTTTGCTGACAAAGGTCCATCTAGTCAACGCTATGGGTTTTCCAATAGTTATGAATGAATGTGAGAGTTGGACCACAAAGAAAGGTGAGCGCTGAAGAATTAGTGCTTTTGAACTGTGGTGTTGCAGAAGACTCTGGAGGGTCCCTTGGACTACAAGGAGATCAAACCATTCAATCCTAAAGGAAATCAATCCTGAATGTTTGTTGGAAGGACTGATGCTGAAGCTCCAATACTTTGGCCACCTGATGCAGAGCTGACTCCTTTGAAAAGACCCTGATGCTGGGAAAGTTTGGAGGCAGGAGGAGAAGGGGACGACAGAGGATGAGATGGTTGGATGGCATCACCGATTCAACGAACTCATGAGTTTGAGCAACTCCAGGAGTTGGTGAAGAACAGGGAAGTCTGGTGTACTACAGTCCAAGGGGGCTCGAAGAGTTGGACACAACTGAGGGACAGAACTGAACTGAGATCATTCAACATCCAATCAGCAGTGCCAGCCACGGTATGGTTTAGGAACCTCTCCAAGAAAAAACAAAAGGTCCATAAACCATATGGAACAGAACAGCTCCTTCTCTTTTGGTGCTGGCTGGCTCTGGTCTTTCTCCACCAGGTAATAATAAAAGCATGATAATTTCCAGGAATGAGAATCAAATGGGATATTATTCTTTAGGAAACTAGGAAATACTGGAATGTAGAACCTTAGTAAATGTGAAAGGCGAAACCAAAAATAAAAACAAGCATACAAAATTCTTCGTTGAAGTAGAAAGGCCTGGTGCCTTACAAATCAGACTGTCCACCAGGGTTAGGAGCAGAGCTAAGTCCATAAGGTATTACCTTTTGGATGTGATTTTTAATTTTGTAGTTATATTACATCTGTGTTAGGGTTGTTAGTGTCATGAGACACCAGATACACAGATGTCTGATTGCCAGATTCTGTGTAAACCATTCCTAATTTTACATCAAACTGATGAAGCATTTATTTAAAAACGTTTGTGGAGCTATAACTGCAAAGGTAGAACTCCCGGCTTTTTTTTTTTTTTACATATTACAACCACATGTTAAGACAAGAGACTTCAATAAAAAATTACCTTCAAACACATTTTGTATTGGGGGGATTTGCTTTATCCCTTAACACTCCAGGTTTAGAGGAGCAATCGAGCCCATGTTCCTTTGCAAAACTTCATTTTCTTTTGAACCCTGCATTGACCCTAAGTTTAACATCATTTCAAATTCAGTCTATTTTACTCACACAAGATATTGCAGCCAAGCAAAACTCTGTCCTGGAAACCTCATAAAGTGTATGAGCTGCTCAATTTAAGCCTCAGGGAGTAAATTGAAGAGAGCTTAGTCTGTCATACTGTTTTAGAATGTTTGCCACAGAAATTCAGGATTAGTTCTAGATTGATTGAACTAGTTATGGTTCACCAAACTAGTTATGGTGGTGACTATGTGTGTGTGTATGCCCATATATACACACACATATTTATATATAGTTGTTGTTGTTTAGTCCCTAAGTAGAATCCAACTCTTGGGATTCCATGGACTGTAGCCCATCAGGCTCCTCTGTCCGTGGGACTTCCCATGCAAGACTGCTGGAGTGGGTTGACTTTTCCTTATCCGGGGGGTCTTACTAACCCAGGGATCAAACCTGAGTCTCCTGCATTGGCAGGTAGGTTCTTTACCACTGAGCCATCAGGGAATATATATGTATGTGTGCATGCATGCTAAGTCGCTTCAGTTGTGTCTGTCTCTTTGTGTCCCTATGGACTGTATGTAACCTGCCAGGCTCCTCTGTCCATGGGATTCTCCAGGCAAGAATACTGGAGTGAGTTCCCACGCCCTCCTCCAGGGGATCTTCCCAACCCAGGAATGGAACCCATGTCTCTTAGGTCTCTGCCTTGGCAGGCAGGTTCCTGACCACTAGCATCACCTATACACACACCTATATCCCATTATTTTAGTTGTTGTTTGTTCGTTTTAACCAAGAAGTCCTTTACTTGTTATTGATGTCCTGTTTATTTAATATACTTAAAGTGGGTTTGGTGTTGGGGGCAAGGGGGCCAGTGAGGAACCTGAGTGAGCACCCTCTGAATACTGACTTTATTGGGAACATCCATGTATTTTATCATTCATTTCATTCCACCACTATTCACCAAATGCCTGCTATATACTATGTCCCAGTGTTGACACTGAACAGAAGCAGACCTTCTTCTTATGAAGGTATGATTCACATAACACCATTTAAACTGTGAATCAGTCAGATAAATTCTTGATGTCACTTTATTTTGAAATCCAACGCCTCTACTCACCAGCTATGTGACCTACATCCAATTTACTCATGCCTCAGTTTCCTCATTTCTATAACAGAGGTTGCTGTGAAGAGTTAGTGAGAGCAGAGATGATGTCTTTTGCCTTTCTCACAGTATTACCCAGTGGACATTGAAACTGATTTTGTAGATATCAGTTATGAGTGAATGCTCATAGTTATGGTAACTGCTCCTGCCTTGTAATAGTTACAGCCACCAGGGGGCAGTAGAAGATGGGTCCCCGCGCACTAAGGAGAGAATAGCGCTATTTTCACTGATAGATAGCTAAAAACTAATTTCATGTTTGTGTTGGCTCATAAATGAACAAATGAAAAAATAAATACATTAAGCAGTCATTAAAAGAAACAGTGATCAAAGCAAAAGTAAATGATGGTACTCAGTTGTTTGAGGGTCTATTCTGTGCCAGTCTCTGAAGATAAAAATGGCACCTGTTCTACCAAGTGGTGGGAAGGTTACCTGAATTACAGCAGTACTGACAAGCAGTAAACACTTAGGGACATTTTCAGTTACGATTTTGGGGAGGATATGTTTTTAGAGTAGTCAAGAGAGAAAATGTGGTACTATTTACCACCTACAGAAATCTTTCTAAGAATGTTTGACTTTTCCTACCAATCTCTCTCTTACCTAGAGGAACCAAAATTTTTCTGATTTATCATTTCTGTTCATTTTTCAATCACACAAACCAGTTGAAATAAAAGATAAAATAGCATGGAATCTAAATGTGTCACATCCCCAAATTCTCAAAAGTCTCACTAGGATAATTAAGGGAAATGCAGCTGCTGCTGCTAAGTCACATCAGTCGTGTCCAACTCTGTGCGACCCCATAGATGGCAGCCCAACAGGCTCCCCGGTCCCTGGGATTCTCCAGGCAAGACTAGAGTGGGTTGCCATTTCCTTCTCCAATGCATGAAAGTGAAAGTGAAGTCGCTCAGTTGTGTCCAACTAGGTCATATCAAATTCTGCCTCATCGCATTGAAAATAACTCTAAAATGTTCTATTGATTTTTAAATGAGAAAAATGTCAATTACAAATGGAAATATTAGAATGAATTGTTACCGATCTTACATTTTTCCTTATTCTTTATATATGCAATTTGTGTAAATTTATATATGCAAGTTGTGCTTGCTGCTGCTACTGCTGCAAGTCACTTCAGTCGTGTCCGACTCTGTGCGACCCCATAGACGGCAACCCACCAGGCTCCCCCATCCCTGGGATTCTTAAGGCAAGAACACTGGAGTGGGTTGCCATTTCCTTCTCCAATGCATGAAAGTGAAAAGTGAAAGTGAAGTCACTCAGTCATGTCCGACCCTCAGTGACCCCACGGACTGCAGCCTACTAGGCTCCTCTGTACATGGGATTTTCCAGGCAAGAGTACTGGAGTGGGTTGCCATTGCCTTCTCCAGCAAATTGTACTTATAATATGCAAATTGTGAAGGCATGATTATATCCATGTTCAGGTAGCAGAGAGCTATAAAAATCTGGAGTGGTAAATAATTGGGGGAAAGAAAGAAGAAAGTATTAGTTGTTCAGTCATGTCTGACTCAGTGATTCCATAGACTATAAGCCGCCAGGCTCCTTTGTCCATGGAATTCTCCAGGTAAGAATATTGGGGTTGGTAGCCATCCTCTTCTCCAGGGGATCTTCCTGACCCAGGGATTGAACCCAGGTCTCCTGCATTGCAGACAGAATGTCAAATCCAAAGCCATCATTGTCCAACATTTATAATATGGTGTATGAAGGTGACAAAGTTACTTACATGATTAAATACATTGACAAGATATTTTAAAAACTCACAAATCTTTCACTTTTTTTTTTATGTTTGAATACTACCACAGTGGGGTTCCCAGGTGGCTCAGTGGTAAAGAATCCACCTGTTAATGTAGGAGACAATGCAGGCGACATGGATTTGGTCCTTGGGCTGGGAAGATCCCCTGGAGGAAGGAATGGCAACCCACTCCAGTGTTCTTGCTGGGAAATCCCATGGACAGAGGAGCCTGGAGGGCTACAGCCTGTGGGGTTGCAAAGAGGGACATGACTGAGAACTGTCACAGAGATGTTTGTCTGTAGTCTTGAACTATTTTTAGTGATTACTGTTATTGTGGACCATCTGTCAGCATCTGTGGATCATTCTTCAGACTTAGTATAGAAAAGAATAAGATATCCCTTAATGGCAGCATATCACATTCAGCTACTTTGAGGGAAGAAAATATTAAAACTGGATGAAGACAAGAAATTAAAACTGTATATAGATTTTAGAAAAAAGAATGTTGAAAAACAGACTTGCCTCTATTTTAGCCTAAACAAGTTGCAACATTAGGAATATTGTCAGATAAAATATAGGATTTTTATATAATATATAATGGCACCCCGCTCCAGTACTCTTGCCTGGAGAATCCCATGGACAGAGGAGCCTGGCAGGCTGTATTCTATGGGGTTGTGAAGAGTGGGACAGGACTGAGCAACTTCACTTTCACTTTTCACTTTCACCCACTGGAGAAGGAAATGGCAACCCACTCCAGTGTTTTTGCTTGGAGAATCCAAGGGACGGGGGAGCCTGGTGGGCTGCCGTCTATAGGGTTGCAGAGAGTCGGACACAACTGAAGCGACTTAGCAGCAGCAGCAGCAGCAGCAAGGCGTGAAAGAAGGTTAATCATTGTTTTTCTGAGAGTCACATTTAACTGTATCCTGTATTTTTATTTGCTAAAGCTGGTAAGCCTACTCATGAAGATGTCTTTGCATATATAACACAAAACTTTCACTCTCTGAAGGTTAACCCTGAGAAAGGTTTACCTGAACACACAGTTGGTTAGTCAGGTAGCAGCCTATGAAAATTTGTCAGGTCACCACATTTTCAGCATAGCAGAAGGCTCAGAGAGAGAGCTTCACCCACTTTTCCATTCCTGTAGACTACACAGAGCTGGCTGCAATGTAGTAATTGACAAATACTCATACTCAGAGCATAGAGCTTAATGAGACAACTCAGCTTTAAGTACAAACAAAACTGATGAAGTACAGCAGAAAACATCCTATTCACTCCCAGTCAAGCTACCCTTATCAAGAAATCAATTGGCTGTAAATGTATGGCTTTGCTTATAGATTTTCAGTCCTATTTCAATAGTCTATATATCTGTCCTTATGCCAGTACCAAACTGTTTCAATTACTGTAGCTTTGTCTTAAGTTTTAAAATCAGAAAGTGAATCCTTCAGCTTTGTTCTTCTTTTTTTGACGTTGTCTTGGCTATCCAGAGCCTCTTGCAAGTCTGTATGAATTTAAGGGGCATCTTTTTCACTTATGAAGAAAGGCTGTTGGAATTTTGATAGAGACTCCACACACTGTGTAGAGCACTTTGGGTCATATTATCATCTTAACACTATTAGGTCTTCCAATCCATGAACAGCTATGTATTATCATTTATTTAAGTCTAATTTCTCTTACAACTATTTTATAATGTTTAGTGTACAAGTCTTTTATCTCCTTGGTTAAATTTACTAACTAGGTATATTATTCTTTGGATGTTATTATACATGTAATTTTTTTAAATTTTCTCTTTGATAGTACAGTGCTAGAGATGAGAAACACTATATTGATTTTTGTGCTACTCTTGTACCATGCAACTTTGATGAATTCATTTATTAGCTCAAGTACTTTGTGTTATGTGTGATGTGTACTTTTTAAAATTTTCTATATATAGGACCATGTAATCTCTTACTAGAGATAGTTTTCCTTCTTCCTTTCCATTTGGATGTCTTCTATTTCTTTTTCTTGCCTAACTGAGCTGGCTACAACTGCCAGTACAATGTTGAACTGCACTGCTGGAAGTAGGTGCCGTTACATTGTTCCTCGTTTGGGGGAGAGTGCTTAGTCTTTTAACATTGAGTACAATGTTAGCTGTGAGTTTCTCATGAATGTCCTTCACCACATTGAGGAAGTTTCCTTCAATGCCTAGTTTTCTATGTTATTGTTGTTTTTTTTTTTTAATCAGGCAAGGGTGTTGGATTTTATCAAACATGTTTTCTGTGTCAGTAGAGAGGATAGTGTGGTTTTTTTCTTCTCTTCACTCAATTAATGTGGGGCATTACAATGACTGTCTTACATTTTTAGTTCAAATCCCACTTTGCTGTGTATAATCCTGTTGAATCTGCTATTGGATTCAGTTTGCTAATTTCGTTGGTGGTTTTTGCATCTATATTCATAACAGCTATTATCTATAATTTTTTTCCTTGTAAAATGTCTATCTGACCTTGATTTTAAAGTGACATTGGCCTCATAGAATGAATTTGGAAGTGTTCCGTCCTATTCAATTTTTTGGAAGAGTTTAAGTAGGATTGATATTAATTCCTTTTTAAATACTTGAAAGACTTTACCAGTGAAGCTATTGTCCTTAGACTTTTCTTTGTTGGAAGCTTTGATTACTGGGTCAATCTCTTGTTCTCGATCCATTCAAATTTTTATTTCTTCTGCATCAGTTTTGGTTATTTGCATCTTTCTAGGAACTTATCTATTTCATCTGGATAATTTAATTTGTTGGCCTACAATTAATTGTTCATGGTGTTCTTTTAATCCATTTTGTTTTCTGAAAGGTGGGTAGTAATGACCTACTTTCATTTTTTATTTTAGTTGTGTCTTCTCTTTTTTCTTGGTTAGTCTAACTAAAGTCTTGTCAGTCTCATTGATCTTTTTAAGGACATAACTTTTGGTTTATTAAATCCCTCTTTTTTTTTTTCTATCCTCTGAAAGATTTTTTAATAGCATGAAGGACACAGAGAACAGAGAAATCAATTCTAATTAAGGACTCTTGGGAGTGTTTCTTTGAAGGATTAGAATATAACCGGGTCATTAAATTCCTAAAAAGCAAAGTTTTATTTCACAACTCCTTCCCAAATTAAGAAAAACATCTAAAACAACTTGCCACTTTTGAAGAACTGCTGGTTTAGGAAAATTAATGCATTTTGAGCATCCTGGGTGTTTGTTTTACTTCTTAGTGGCTTTTTGACAGTGGTAAACTTCTAAAATGCAATACTGGAAAGCAAAGTCATACAAGTAAATCAGCTTACTTTTCGTTTCACCGCTTTCAACTTCCTGATTTTTGACAACATGGAGCGTAATTGTTGGTTTGGAATCTGAAATGATACAATAGCCCATCAGGTCCTAAAGAATGTGTTTTGAAAATGTGTGATCAAAAGTGCATGCACGCTAAGTCTATTCAGTCACGTCTGACTCTTTGCAACCCTATGGACTGTAGTCCACTGGGCTCCTCTATCCGTGTGATCCTCCAGGCAAGAACACTGGAGAGGGTTGCCATTTCCTCCTCCAGAGGATCTTCCCAGGAACTGAACCCCGTCTGTTATGTCTCCTGCATTGGCAGGTGAGTTCTTTACCACTAGCACCACCTGGGATGGCCAAAGAAATGTATTCGAAACAGAGCTTACTCATAGAGCCTCCCCAACATTTCAGACTAAGGAAGGAAAAACAATTCATTCAAAAGAGTCTTAGAATTTGAATACTGAAACGTCTTCTTTTTGACCATTACTTTAACTTCTTTTAACATATATGTTAAAGAATAGAGTAGAGCAAGGACGAAAAAAAGTTTTAGGTCATATTTCCTCATTGTATTTTTCACAAAATTCACTCTCACCCACACAAAATGCAGCAGTAAGTTATTAATCACACTAAAAGATGGTATCAATTTTACTAGTAAGAAAATTCTGAGCCTATCCATAAAACCACATAGGATTTTGTTTAAAACTCATAAACAAAATTTATACTTTTCTTTTTGAATTCACATTTAGCTTTGAAATACATACAAACGCATACATGTAGCACACATATGTCACTCTCAATTTGCAAATTCTCAGTAAACTTTTATTGCAAAACCAAAACTATTTGAAAATGGAGTCATCACTTTGATCTTTTGTAAACACTTATGATTGTTCTCTAAATGGCGTAAAACGAGAAAACTCACACATATCACACAACCTGCAATCAACGTCTGTCCATCACAGCCAGTGAATGCTAGTCAAGTAGGACAAATAGCATCCAGTATGTCATTAGTAGACTCTTACAAATATCTCAAATGTGTGGACCTAACACCATTCTGTTGTGCATAGAAATAAATCCAAGATATAAAATGTGCATCAAACATTATACTTACCTTTGACTCAGTTCAGCTTTCTGACTAACCAGCACCCACCTACAAACTACACAGCTGCCAGGTAAGATGGCCCAACAGGTTTTACTGTTGTTGATACTTCATATAATCTTTAAGAAAATGGCTGGCAGTTAAAGTATAAACATATTTCTGTAGAGATCCCCACAGGACTTCTTCCACAGTGAACTGAAGCCATGGTAGCAGGATTTTTCCAGAGATTCTAAGCACAACTCATGCTCGACAGATTACAGTCATACACACGATCAAGCTATTTCGTTGTTCAGTCATTATGTCCGACTCTGTGACCCTGTGGACTGCAGCACTCCAGGTTCCTCTGTCTTCCGCTACCACCAAGAGTTTGCTCAATTTCATGTCCGTTGAGTCCATTGGCCATCCAACCATGTCATCCTCTGTCATCCCCTTCTCCTGCCCTCAATCTTTCCCAGCATCGGAATCTTTCCCAGTGAGTCGGCTGTTTGCATTATGTGGCCAAAGTATTGGAGCTTCAATTTCAGCAACAGTCCTTCCAATGAATATTCAGGGTTGATTTCCCTTAGGATTGACAGGTTTGATTTTGCAGTCCAAGGGACTCTCAAGAGTCTTCTCCAGCACCACAATTCTAAAGAATCAATTCTTTGGCACTCAGCCTTCTTTATGGTCCAGCTCTCACATACATACATGACTACTGGAAAAATCATAGCTTTGACTATACAGACCTTTGTTGGCAAAGTGATGTCTCTGCTTTTTAACATGCTGCCTAGGTTTGTCATAGCTTTCCTTCCAAGAAGCAAGAATCTTTTAATTTTGTGGCTATAGTCATCAACTGTAGTGATCAAAGCTAGTCAAACATCAAAAAGGGAAATATTACTCACTGGAAATCCTGTACTGATCTCACTTACTTGAAGAACACACTTTTGCAGCTTCCTCGGACTATATAAAAAGAGTGAACTAAAGTCGATTGAATGCAAGACATCAATTAAGATGAACTTAGAAGTACATATCAGGAAAAGAATTTCCACAGCAAAAAATATTTCATACCTTGTTCTGGACCTGAGCTGTGCTGGTCAAATACTTTGCAGCTCACTATGTCCCCTTTTCTCTCAGAGCGCCTAAAATTCATACTAGGGTACAAGTTTGAGACCTGGTGTCTCAGGTGTCTGGTCACCACATACAAATTGCCAAATGCAATTCTCAATGCCAAACAATGTAGGACAGGCACAGTAAACATTTCTACCTCAGCAGTCAATGATGCCAGGTCTAGGGCCATAGTCTAGTATAAGGGACTCATCCAGACAGATTTCTGCTTTTCCTTATTTCAAGGCACTGCTTTATCAGACTCATCACCACTACACAGGGTTCTGAGCTAAAGATTCCGATTCTTAAAAGAGGTATAAAGATACAACATGTGCCTGTGAGGGTTGTCAGCTAGCTTTATCTACAAGGCTTTATCCAAAGTCATACAAGTGGATTGGCTTCCCCAGGACTCATCTTGGGGATAAGAGGTGCTCAGAGACCAGGATCTGGGGCAGAATGCCCTTGGCATCCCCGAAATAGGCACTGATGGGGCCAGGAATCCCAGCCACATCATCAAGCCAGGACTTCCACTCATACCCTCCTCCTTGAACCTCTGCTGCTCCCAGCTTCAGTGTTTTATCCTGCTCTCCTAAGGTCTGTTTTGAAGGCAGAGTATCAGAAAGCTGTGGTCAAATGTAGCCTGTAGCTGGGTGGTGTTGTGATCTCTAGTTGTAAAAATCTTAAATTTGTTGCCAACATTTAAAACCAAAAATATTTCATATAAAAAGTAGAGAATTTTAGCTTCTCTTGGAAATGGGAGAATCTGGCATCTGGAGCAGCTTTTTGCTTGACAGCGGGCTGGAACTGAGGAACAGCTTCACCTTCCAAGACAGGACAAGCACCCTCTGGACCTGGCATTAGAGCTGGCAGTTCTGGCTCAATAGTTAACCACAGCTTTTAAAACACAATCACAGATTCTAGACTGTGAATAAGATTACATGTTAAAAATGTATTACTTTCTGAATGGGAGGCATGGTTTTCTGTGAGTCTTGGTAGAACTGGTCCATTATGAATCTCTGGTCTCCTATTCATCTTGTTTGCTCACTTAGAAAAAAAAAAGAAAAGAAAAACTTCTCTACTTCTGGAGAAGCCTTAAAAAAAAAAACAAACCCTTTTTGCTCCTCAGTTCATTAAAGTCATTTGTTAAAAGGCTGAAGACACCTTTTTTGCACTGATAATTTCTCTCTTCCCTAGAAGCTTTAGAAATCTCACTTTCCTCATCCTGAAAACCTGAACACTAATCCCCACCAATGGGCAGGTTGTCCTGAGGACTCATACAAACATTCATGCTTTCAATCCCGATTAATGTACCTCCAACCTTGTTCCAGGCACTGTGCCAGGGGCTGGGTTAAATGAGACACTTGTATGCAGGTACAAAGCATAAGAAAAACTTTTAGAATCAGGCTTCAATCATCACTAGAGTCTAGACACTGAACTTCACTTTAGTGGGAATTCACACCAGCACTTTATGGAAAGAGAATCTAGAAGGAACAGTAAAGGAAAAAGTTGAAAGGGGCTTCTTACCTGCTTACTGGAAAACAGCAATGTTTGGTGTTTGTAGCTTTCTCTTAATATAGTTTGGAAACAGGTGCTCCTTCTGCACCTTTTCCCTCATTTGCCAGCTAGATGTCAGTGTCCAGAACATCCCAGGAAGTCATACACTGGAAATGACAGAGCAACAATGTGGAAAGAGCCTGGAATCTCTGGATCTCCATTTGGAGAACTGCCTGCCAATCAGGAATATTAATCCTGGACTTGGAGGAAGCTTCTATGGTGTTTAAGCCACTATACATTTTGGAGTTTGTTAGAGCAGGTAGCATTGCTTTAGCTAACACAGATACTTCCTTCTTGTGATAGATTAAATAATGTAGAGTGCTAGAGAAAGCCTCTGGTAGGTAGTAAACATTCAATAAGTGCTAGAAATAGTTATCATAATAATTGATATCACCTCTCTATATTATTTAGTGGGGCCAAAGGCACTAAAGTCTTTTGTTTGGGGTAATTTAGGTGTGTAGGATGCTTTTAGGTGCAACAGATAAATCAGTCCAAGAATGGCTTAAATGATAATAGTCACAATATCTCACTTGGTAAGTTCAGGGCCAGTGTTTTCAGGATTGGCTGGACCATGCTGTCACAGGCCCTAGGCTATCCATCTTTTTTGCGCTATTATTCTGGTATGTGATGATGTCTCTTTTCATGGGTGTATGATGGCTGCCCTAGCTTCAGAGACCACTTGCAAACAGGACAATGCCCAGTGATGGGCTTTCTCTTTAATAGGTAAAGAAGCCCTCTTTTTCCAGAAGACCCCAAACTCCTTCTGCAGGACTGGTTTACATGCTCATGACAAAACTAGTCAGTCATTGGTAAGGAGAAACCAGTGCAAAGCTGTTTTACTAATCTTGCAAGCATCTTTTATTCCCGTCTACCTCTGTATTTTTTTCTTTATTCATGTCCCCTGGAATGCCATTTGTTCTTCTCTTGCAACCAGTACTCAAATGGCTTCTCAAGTTCTATATTTTCTATGAAGAATTCTCAGTGTGTCCTGTGTCCTTCTTCTTCTTGGCTTTTATTATCAGTATTATATTTTAGCAGATATTATAATATATTATTTTATGTATTGTTAGTTTATGGTATATTACTCATTGCCTGGGGCTTCCCTGGTGGCTCAGAGGTTAAAGCGTCTGCCTGGAATGCAGGAGACCCAGGTTTGATCCCTGGGTCGGGAAGTTTCTTCTCCCCTGGAGAAGAAAAATGGCAACCCACTCCAGTACTCTTGCCTCGAGAATCCCATGGAGGGAGGAGCCTGGTAAGCTACAGTCCATGGGGTCGCAAAGAGTAGGACACGACTGAGCAAAAATAATAATAATAATAATAATAAATAACTCATTGCTTATTTGTTTGATGTATATAGATTTATTCTTCAAAAATTGTTTTGGAGCAACCACTGTATGCTAGGCATTGGGGGAACAAAAGATAAGTAAGGCATGGCCCTTGTCCTCAAGTTCCTTATAGCAAAAGAAAACATCATACCTAAAATGCCCCCTGTTTTCCATGTTGACCAACCCAGAGCCAAGCATAAGGTGAACACTTCTTTACCTACAATAATATACCCAGGAAGGGATATATTTGGAAAACAAAGGGTCATCACCATACAAACCCAACTTGTAAAGTGATCACCTATTATTGTGCCTCAATCCTCACTTTTAATCACCAAAACCACCCAGGTGGAAACCTCATCACCACAGTTACACCATGAACTTAAAAGCAGCAGTTTCCCAGCAGGTCCAGAACTCCCAGACATTATGGATATCAGGTGTAATTATGTTTCCTTCCCCAGAAGAACGTGTCCCCATTTGTCTCTTCTCTGCAAACAGATCCAGGGCATTAAATCACAAAGGAGAGAAAAGACAGGAAGAAGAGTAGATTTAGGCAATCATTTACTAGTTGCCTTAGGACTGGCACATAGAATATACAAGATGAAAGAAAGTGAAGACACAATCACTTTTAATAGTTCTTTGGAAAACCTCCATCCCCAAATGTCCTTCATTCTTGTTGCTATTTGTTGAAGGTTTGCAAAGCTGACTAAGAGTGTTTTATGCTAATTGGCTTCATCTGACATCCCTTTATCATTTGAAATTAATAGACAGTCTCGTAGATACAAGGTTAATGGAATATCTTCTCCTCCTCAGATTTGCAACTTGGCGTTTTCCCCAAAACACCACTTTCATCTTTATATAAGTGATCGTGTCTATAAAGTCTTCTAAAAAAGGCATGCTGTCTAATCCCATCAACCCATTTGTGAAACATTCCAGAGGGAAATTGTTACACTGTCATTGTGGAAGCCGCTCTGCTCTTGGCATATTCCTACATGCCCTGCAGATTTGACATCCTCTTAGCATGGGAGGGAGATAGCAGCCTGATTTGCCAAAGCACTAAGCAACAGCCGGCCCCATAGCAAAGCCCCTTCTTTGGCTCTTTGGGATGATGCCATGCAAGAAAAGGAACACTTAATGTGCAATAGGACCAAACTCCATCCCAAAGTTCAGAGATGATAGAGGCCCTCCCTCCTTTCTTCCTGCTTCTCCCTTTCTAGGAATGCAGGCTAAGGTGCCACTTGGAAAGAGCGTATGAAAATGTTTCAATATTGGAAAGACTTTTGGCTGAGGGAAGGTTTCTCTGTGTATCTGTGAGGGACAGTGGAGATGGAAGGAGAGGAAGTAGAGAGGGTAACTCTGTGGGGCTCTAGGGGGAAAAGTTAAGGGAATCAGCAAGTTTATTTCCATCTGTCCAACTCAGGTCACTAAAGGGAAAGGAGAATTGAGGGAGGCAGACTGCATGCAGAGCCTATAAGGATATTTATATGCTTTATACTCCCAGAGCTCCAAGGGTTCCAGAGTCTTAATATAGCATTATGCCAGCATTTAAGACATGCAGAAAGGTATAAAGAAGAAAATGAAAACCAATACGTATTGTGTATACATGTCCCATCTCCTCCCCCTGCATCCTACCCCAAAGGTAATCACTATCCTAAATTTGTTGTTTACCATTGCATGCTTTCATGCTTTCCAGGGTTTTGCTACATACTAATCACTTTGCATCTTTTGAAACCTTATTTACATCTATAGAAATAAACAGAAGTAACAGAAAAACAAAATGAAAGCAGCTTAAACAGGATACATATTTATTCTTCTATCACATACAAGAAAGTTGGAAGTGGGCCAGCACCATTGATATATTGGTACCTAGGAATCTGTTTCCGGAGAAGGAAATAGCAACCCACTCCAGTATTCTTGCCTGGAGAATCCCAAGGACAGAGGAGCCTGGCAGGCTGCTGTTCAGGAGGTCGCACAGAGTCGAACATGACTGAAGCGACTTAGCAGCAGCAGCAGCAGGAATCCGTTTCATCTAGCTCATGGCTTCCATTTTCTGCATCATCTTATAGTCTAAAGTTAGCTGCTAGACTGTTTCAGCCATTATGGTCACCTTGCTGGCTAGAAGAAGGGGAAAAGGAAGAAGGACCAAAAAAAAAAAAGAGGGAATGAGTGATCAGTAGCTGAGCATTAACTCCTTTAAGCTGCTGCTGCTGCTGCTAAGTCGCTTCAGTCGCGTCCGACTCTGTGCGACCCCAAAGACGGAAGCCCACCATATTCCCCTGTCGGTCCTGGAAATTCTAGTCATCATTATATTTACAGCTCATTGGTCAGAACTAAATCACATGACCTCATCAGGATTTCCCCTTTATTCTGGGAAGCAATTTGCCAAGTAATGTTGGTGTTCTGTTACTAAGAGGGAAGAAAGAGTGGCTTAAGAAATTGTGTTCTCTGCAAAGATTCATGATCTATGTATGCTGCTACTGCTAAGTCGCTTCAGTCATGTCCGACTCTGTGCGACCCCAGAGACGGCAGCCCACCAGGCTCCCCTGTTCCTGGGATTCTCCAGGCAAGAACACTGGAGTGGGTTGCCATTTCCTTCTCCAATGCATCAAAGTGAGAAGTGAAAGTGAAGTCGCTCAGTCGTGTCCGACCCTCTGCGACCCCGTGGACTGCAGCCTTCCAGGCCCCATTGTCCATGGGATTTTCCAGGCAAGAGTACTGGAGTGGAGGCCCATTGCCTTCTCCGCTAGTTTTTAATTGCATTTGTTAGATTCATCTTGTTATAGCTCCAATTCATTAATTTTCACTGTAATATACTATTTCATTTGTGAATATTCTCCAACTTATTTACCCAGTCTCCTGTTTATTTATTTATTTTTTTAATTCCCTTTTGAGATTGGTGAAAACAAAAGTTTACAGAAATGATGCTATGAGCATTCTCATATGTCTTCTGGTTCATACACATGAATATTTCTTTAGGGCTCCTAATGGGGAGTGGAATTGCAAGGTCATAGGTGTGTAATTCTCCAACTTTCCAAGATATTGCTGAATTTTCTCAAAGGTGATAGCACCATTTTATTGACCCCAGCCAACAGTGTCCCTCAAACTCTACTTTCTCAACAGCTCTTGGTATTCTGAGATCTTTTAGATATTTGCCTTTGATGTATGTAAAATAGCTTCTCACTGTGGCTCTCTTTTGCATTTCTTTGGATATTAATGTAAATGAATATCATTCATGGGTTTGTGTGTGTGTGTTTTTTGTTTTTTTTTTTTTTGACCACCACGTTTCATCTTTTGTAAACTGTCCATCTTTTTTGTTAATTTTTCAAACATCAGGTTGTTTGCTTTCTTCTTTTTGGATCTTTATGTCTCCTGGTTACGAATCCTTTGCCAGTTATGTGTGTTGAAGTTATTTTTCTCCCAGCTGGGATTTTCCCTCTCCCTTACTCTATAGTAACTTTTGATTAATACAAATTTTAAATTGTAGTGTAGATGAATTCACCCTATTTATAGTTTTTATCTTAAATATTTTCTACCCCAAATTCAAAATGTTCCTGTTTCACATTTTAATCTTCAGTTTGCTTATACATGAAATTTATTTTCTGAGATAAAGCTCCAATTTCCTTTTTCACCATGTAACTAATCAATCATTAGTCCTAATACCACTAATTAAGTTGTCCTTATTTTCCTCATATAGTCTGCAATGCCAGGCATGAAATATATTTTTTCTAGATATTGATAGATGGACTTTTTTTTGGCTGTTTCATCTTTTTCACTAGTTCAGTTGTCCATCATTCTGTCAATAAGGCACTGTCCCAATTAGCACAGCTTTAAGCATGAAGCTAGTGTGTGATTAATAGCACGAAGGACAAGTAAACTCATGAAACAATGAAAGAGCCAGTGTTTTCTTGTGTTCTGTGTCCTTTTATGTGACGGTCAGTCAGGTGCAGTCACAAAGGAGACACAGAAGTCCCAGGAAAACAAAATCTATTATGCTCACAGGTTCTACAGAGGGGGTCACAACAGCTCTCTCCTCTCTGGTATTTCAGCTGCACAGTCTAGGCACCTTGGTCCTTCTGGACTATAACTCTGTTTTCTGAAGTCAGAAAGTCTACCTAACTCTCCTTGGGTGTGCATCTCTGTACCCTGGTGTTGAAACTCTCTCAAGGAATAGTCTGGAGCAATCACCTCAGGGCTCATCTCATTTGTTTCTCATAATTCAGGAATCACTGTCCTTCATTGCCTGATGTCCAATGTCACAAAATCATTTTTTCATATATATTGTCCTTTTTCTTTGTTTTTTTTCAGGTCCTTGTTACTCCAAACTGACTGAAAAAAATAGTCAATTCCCATTTTTTTTCAATATCCATATGAACTCCAGTAAAGACAATGATTGAAACAACAATGAATTCATACAAATGGGAATATTATCGTATCAGGTCTTCCTATTAGTGATATGCGTGTGTGTGTGCTCTGTCGTGTCTGACTCTTTGTGACGCCGTGGACTCTAGCCTGCCAGACTCCTATGTCTGTGGGATTTTCCTTGCAAAAGTACTGGAGTGGGTTAACATTTTCTTCTCATGGGGATCTACCTGACTCAGGGATTGAGCCTGTATCTCCTGTGGCTCCTGAATTGACAGGCGGATTCTTTACCCCTGAGCCACCAGCAAAGCCCATTAGCGATATGAAACCCATGCCAATAACTTCAATACAAATGTGGTATATCTCTCACTTGTTAAAGGTTTATAAACAAAGTTTTATAAGTTTACCCATTAAAAGTAAAGTTGCTCAGTTGTGTCCGACTCTTTGCGACCCCATGGGCTGTAGCCTACCAGGCTGTAGCCTCCGTTCATGGGATTTTCCAGGCAAGAATACTGGAGGAGGTTGCCATTTCCTTCTCCAGGAGATCTTCCCAACCCAGGGATTGAACCCAGGTCTCCCGCATTGTAGGCAGATGCTTTACCGTCTGAGCCACCAGGGAAGATCACCAGGGAAGATACTTTATCCGTTAAAGTATTGTATATTTTTGTTAGATTTATTCTTAATATTTTTATCTATCCCTACAGTTATAAAAGCTATCTTTTAAAATCAATTTAAAAAATATATTTCTNCACGTTTCATCTTTTGTAAACTGTCCATCTTTTTTGTTAATTTTTCAAACATCAGGTTGTTTGCTTTCTTCTTTTTGGATCTTTATGTCTCCTGGTTACGAATCCTTTGCCAGTTATGTGTGTTGAAGTTATTTTTCTCCCAGCTGGGATTTTCCCTCTCCCTTACTCTATAGTAACTTTTGATTAATACAAATTTTAAATTGTAGTGTAGATGAATTCACCCTATTTATAGTTTTTATCTTAAATATTTTCTACCCCAAATTCAAAATGTTCCTGTTTCACATTTTAATCTTCAGTTTGCTTATACATGAAATTTATTTTCTGAGATAAAGCTCCAATTTCCTTTTTCACCATGTAACTAATCAATCATTAGTCTTAATACCACTAATTAAGTTGTCCTTATTTTCCTCATATAGTCTGCAATGCCAGGCATGAAATATATTTTTTCTAGATATTGATAGATGGACTTTTTTTTGGCTGTTTCATCTTTTTCACTAGTTCAGTTGTCCATCATTCTGTCAATAAGGCACTGTCCCAATTAGCACAGCTTTAAGCATGAAGCTAGTGTGTGATTAATAGCACGAAGGACAAGTAAACTCATGAAACAATGAAAGAGCCAGTGTTTTCTTGTGTTCTGTGTCCTTTTATGTGACGGTCAGTCAGGTGCAGTCACAAAGGAGACACAGAAGTCCCAGGAAAACAAAATCTATTATGCTCACAGGTTCTACAGAGGGGGTCACAACAGCTCTCTCCTCTCTGGTATTTCAGCTGCACAGTCTAGGCACCTTGGTCCTTCTGGACTATAACTCTGTTTTCTGAAGTCAGAAAGTCTACCTAACTCTCCTTGGGTGTGCATCTCTGTACCCTGGTGTTGAAACTCTCTCAAGGAATAGTCTGGAGCAATCACCTCAGGGCTCATCTCATTTGTTTCTCATAATTCAGGAATCACTGTCCTTCATTGCCTGATGTCCAATGTCACAAAATCATTTTTTCATATATATTGTCCTTTTTCTTTGTTTTTTTTCAGGTCCTTGTTACTCCAAACTGACTGAAAAAAATAGTCAATTCCCATTTTTTTTCAATATCCATATGAACTCCAGTAAAGACAATGATTGAAACAACAATGAATTCATACAAATGGGAATATTATCGTATCAGGTCTTCCTATTAGTGATATGCGTGTGTGTGTGCTCTGTCGTGTCTGACTCTTTGTGACGCCGTGGACTCTAGCCTGCCAGACTCCTATGTCTGTGGGATTTTCCTTGCAAAAGTACTGGAGTGGGTTAACATTTTCTTCTCATGGGGATCTACCTGACTCAGGGATTGAGCCTGTATCTCCTGTGGCTCCTGAATTGACAGGCGGATTCTTTACCCCTGAGCCACCAGCAAAGCCCATTAGCGATATGAAACCCATGCCAATAACTTCAATACAAATGTGGTATATCTCTCACTTGTTAAAGGTTTATAAACAAAGTTTTATAAGTTTACCCATTAAAAGTAAAGTTGCTCAGTTGTGTCCGACTCTTTGCGACCCCATGGGCTGTAGCCTACCAGGCTGTAGCCTCCGTTCATGGGATTTTCCAGGCAAGAATACTGGAGGAGGTTGCCATTTCCTTCTCCAGGAGATCTTCCCAACCCAGGGATTGAACCCAGGTCTCCCGCATTGTAGGCAGATGCTTTACCGTCTGAGCCACCAGGGAAGATCACCAGGGAAGATACTTTATCCGTTAAAGTATTGTATATTTTTGTTAGATTTATTCTTAATATTTTTATCTATCCCTACAGTTATAAAAGCTATCTTTTAAAATCAATTTAAAAAATATATTTCTATATATTTTAGTTAGTGTTTTGGAATGTAGTTGACATATATGTTGATTTTAAATCTAGGACTCTTGCTAAACTCTCTTATGAATTAGAATATCAATTCTTTCGGATTCTGTATCTAGACAATTGTAAGATCTGTGTACAATTATACTTTTTATCTTCTTTCTAATATTCATACTTTTCTTTCATTTTCTCACTTCTTTCTTCTTTCTTTCCTTGTTTCTCTCTCTCTTTCTTTCGGTCTTATTGCACCAACCTGACTCTCCAGCTCAGTGATCGATACTGAATACAAGTGGTGGTAACAGGACTTCCTGTCTCATTCCTATCAAAGAGAATTTTCTAACATCTCACTATTTTGAGTTTTGCTATAAGTATTCATAAGGTCCTATGTTGGTCCTTATTCCCCTCTCAGCTTAAATATTCATTGAACATTGGCAACACAAAAGGAACTGTGCTAGGTCTATGAAGTAGACAAGGATATACAAGACATGGTTCCTACCTCAAGAAAATGACAGGATCATTAGTGATATAAAATATATACAAATGTAACTTTAATAAGAGCAGACTGGAAAGTAACAAGTGAAAGATACAAACCGAGAGTTTAGATGTTTCATCAATTCCTTGTAAGATTCAACTGAAAAAATAAATTTTGAATATCTACTCTGTGCAAGGATTAAGGAAGGCTCTCTAAGGAGGCTACTTAAATGTTAAATATGTCTAAAAATTAAATGAATCAACTCTTAGGTTAGTAGTAAGGTTAAGTTTATGTTCAGTATTTTGATTATTTAAATATTTAGATCTCAAAACCCCAAGATTTTAAGAAAAGGAAAAGGCCAACTTTATCTGCAGGATAGTGCTAAAGTCGGAAGTGTACTGTAACCAAAAAAGGGATATATTTTATGTCATTGTTACAGGAAGTATTTTTTAAGAATGAAAGATCAGCTAAGAAGATACATTTTAGACATAAATTTTTAAAATAGAGATGTAAAAGTTGCAAAGCTATCTTCAGAGAAAAAAGGACAAAAATTACTGCCCACGGATAATTGATTTTAGTGCCTTTAGAATTTGAGTCTGTAATTTTGTACCTAAATTCAATCCAGTAATTTGCAAGGGGAAAATAATCAACTTCAAGGGCTTTGGATAAAGCCACTTGGTATGTTATTCTCATTGTATGAAATTAGATATAAAACATGATTGTACCCACCTCTCATTATTATAAAAAGAAATGAATATTCATATTCCTAAATCATTTGTCCTTGGTAATATTACATATGGAGAAGGAAATGGCAACTCACTCCAGTACTCTTGCCTGGAAAATTCCATGGATGGAGGAGCCTGGTGGGCTACAGTCCAAGGGGCTGCAAAGAGTCAGACATGAGTGAGCAACTTCACAGTCTTTCTTTCTTTCAATGTTACATATATCCTACCACAAATATAAATAAATAAATAAAAGACTTCTTCCAACATTTTCCTGTGTAAAACATGCATTTACCTTATTGTTGTTAATATTTTATAGCAAAAATCTTGCCTGGCTTAGTTACATGAAAAGTCAGAAAAAGTGAAACCTAAATCTCTGGGGTTAAAGTGTAATAACACTAGAGAAAAAAATAAAAGAATGATGAAAATGATCAAGAATTTTCCATACCAGTGAGATGAAGAATTATGCCTGAGAAGTACCGATTCAATTGAGTCAGTAGGAAGTCACTGGTGACCTTATAGAGACCATTTCTAATGAAATGACAGGAAAGCCCTTACTGTGAAAGATGAAGAAAAGGTGAGGGAGAGGAGACAGGAATATAGACAATTCTTCCCAGCCATGAGCCAACTGCTGTGTCTCAAATTCCCTCAGGAGAGTTGACCCCATACAGATGCATAACAGAATTTTCACTGGTCCAAATCAAAGTGAAAAGGGTACAGATTATGTACGAAGTTGTTAAAAAACTACATTATTCCATACATGACTATTAAAAAGCAGAGATGTTACTTTGTCGACGAAGGTCTGTCTAGTCAAAGCTATCATTTTTCTAGTAGTCACGTATAGATGTGGAAGGACTGATGCTGAACTGAAGCTCCAGTACTTTGGCCACCTGATGTGAAGAATTGACTCATTGGAAAAGACCCTGATGCTGGGAAAGATGGAAGACAGGAGGAGAAGGGGACAACAGAGGACCAGAAGGCTTAATGGCACCACCAACTGGATGTGCATGAGTTTGAGCAAGCTCCAGGAGTTGTGAAAGAGTTGTATACAACTGAGCGACTGAACTCAACTGAACTGAACACTCATTTAGTTTAAAAAGTCACCTCTTTCTCTGAGATATTGGCCTTCAAAAGCATCTGTATTCTCTTAGTAGAGGTGGAGAGAGTGAGGAAAAACATTCTTTCTTCTCAGAAATCAGTTCAGTTCAGTCCAGTCGCTGTCGTGTCCGACTCTTTGCAACCTCATGAATCACAGCACGCCAGGCCTCCCTGTCCATCACCAACTCCTAGAGCTTACCCAAACTCATGCCCATTGAGTCAGTGATGCGATCCAGCCGTCTCATCCTCTGTTGTCTGTTGTCCCATTTTCTTCCTGCCCCTAATCCCTCCCAGCATCAGGGTATTTACAATGAGTCAACTCTTTGCATGAGGTGGCCAAAGTATTGGAGTTTCAGCCTCAGCGTCAGTCCTTCCAATGAACACCCAGGACTGATCTCCTTTAGGATGGACTGGTTGGATCTCCTTGCAGTCCAGGGGACTCGCAAGAGTCTTCTCCAACACCACAGTTCAAAAGCATCAATTCTTCAGCACTCAGCTTTCTTCACAGTGCAACTCTCACATCCATACACGACTATTGGAAAAACCATACCCTTGACTAGACGGACCTTTGTTGGCAAAGTAATGTCTCTGCTTTCGAATATGCTATCTAGGTTGATCATAACTTTGGTTCCAACGAGTAAGTGTCTTTTAATTTTATGGCTGCAATTACCATCTGCAGTGATTTTGGAGCCCCCCAAAATAAAGTCTGACACTGTTTCCACTGTTTCCGCATCTATTTCCCATAAAGTGATGGGACCAGATGCCATGATCTTAGTTTTCTGAATGTTGAGCTTTAAGCCAACTTTTTCACTCTCCTCTGTCACTTTCATCAAGAGGCTTTTTAGTGCCTCTTCAGTTTCTGCCATAAGGGTGGTGTCATCTGCATATATGAGGTTATTAATATTTCTTCCAGCAATCTTGATTCCAGCTTGTGTTTATTCCAGCCCAGCATTTCCCATGATGTACTCTGCATATAAGTTAAATAAGCAGGGTGACAATATACAGCCTTGGCATACTCCTTTTCCTATTTGGAAACAGTCTGTTATTCCATGTCCAGTTCTAACTGTTGCTTCTTGTCCTGCATATAGGTTTCTCAAGAGGCAGGTCAGGTGGTCTGGTATTCCCATCTCTTTCAGAATTTTCCACAGTTTATTGTGATCCACACAAAGGCTTCGACATAGTCAATAAAGCAGAAATAGATGTTTTTCTGGAACTCTCTTGCTTTTTCCATGATCCAGCAGATGTTGGCAATTTGATCTCTGGTTCCTGAGCCTTTTCTAAAACCAACTTGAATATCTGGAAGTTCACGGTTCACGTATTACTGAAGCTTTTCTTTCGGATTGGAATGAAAAGTGACCTTTTCCAGTCCTGTGGCCACTGCTGAGATTTCCAAACTTGTTGGCATATTGAGTGCAGCACTTTCACAGCATCATCTTTCAGGATTTGAAATAGCTCCACTGGAATTCCATCACCTCCACTAGCTTTGTTCATAGTGTTGCTTTCTAAGGCTCGCTGGACTTCACATTCCAGGATGTCTGGCTCTAGGTGAGTGATCACACCATCATGACTATCTGGGTTGTGAAGATCTTTTTTGTAGTTAGTAGTTATACATGTTTTAATTGTGACCTTAAAAAAATGGACTTAGTACAATTTTTTAAGTTGGTAGCTGTATATTTTTCTTTCATTTTTGTTTTGTTTGGAGGTGGGGCAGGTGGGAGGCACCCAGGATTCCAAGTCTTGGAATTAGATTTCTTTCTGTGGAAGAGAAACTCCCCTAGACAGATAATCTATTGCCACAGCCAATCTACCTTGCATCCTCAGGCTTCCTCTCAGGTCTTCTTTCTCCTGAACTATGATTCCTCAGCTGCCCTGCACTATGGAACATACAGGGTCCCACATGGAGGCCCACTTCATTTTCTTCTCAGCCCGACAGTGGGCAGCAATGATACAGAGAGAGAGCATAAATGAACCTCTTTAGTTGTAGGATTGCTAACCACAGCTTTGGGCAGCTCAGAGCCCTGCACACTCGACTAGAGCATCTGTCCATTCGGCTATGCCAGGTGTGGTAGTTCTCTTACAGTTCTATGTTATGGCAGTGAACTCATATAGACTTCATGCTACCATCAGTTTGGAAGAGCCTGCAGATTCTTTTACTCCTGCTCTCCTGGCAGAAAAAGATGATGATGGTGGTTGGAATTTCACTGACAGAAAGTCCTTTCAACTCTATAAATCAGCCCTGTTAAATTACTCCTCATTTATCAAAACACGATTTGTTCACAAATGACAAATAGCAAGAATAATGTGAAAGTGTCCCAGGATGTCTGTTTGGAAGCTGTGACAGAATGTATTTTCCAAGGGGGCCACACAAGACCTACTTTTTTATGTGATTTTCTTATGATGTGATGTTGATACTTTTCCAACGAAGAGGGGATGTCTATGTTATTATCCCTTGAATCTTAGTGTCCATGTGATTTTCTTATGATGTGATGTTGATACTTTTCCAATTAAAAGAGGATGTCTATGTTATTATCCTTTGAACCTTGGTGTCCTGGGGCTGTGGATGAATACTATTATGTGACTTCCACGGCTAGATCATAAAAGATACAACTTACATTTTCTTCTCTTGAAATGCTTTCTCCTAGAATCCAGCCACTGTACCATGAGGAAGTGAAGGGGCTGCGTGTGGGAGATCCAGCCCATAGCTTCAGCTGAGACCCCAGCAGACTACCAGTTTGACTGCCTGACATTTGGGTGAACAACCATTCAGACAATTATAGCCCCCAGCTGTTATCACAGTCTTCCCAGGTGAAGCTTCAGGTATTATGGGGCAGAAACAAGCTGTGACCAGTATGCCTTATCTGTGTTCCTGACCCACAAAATCTCTGAGCATAGTATAACTTTTGTTGTTTTAAGCCACTAATATCAGATGGCTTCTTATGCAGTGATAGATAAATGACAAAGATGCTTATTTCTTGGTGATGAGATAATAATAAAACCTAATGTTTATTAGTTCTGGCAACAGATGAGAAACTTACAGTACTTTCTCATTTAATCCTTAAAATGAGCCCTGGAAGTAGGTATTACTTATGAATCCCATTTTGTTGATGAACAAACCAATGAATAAGTCCATGGACACAACTTCATGGAACACAGATATGTTTATATTTTTATAGTTAGTGCCATGTTATCTTTATTAAATATTTCTCTCCGCTTTTTTTCTATACACCAATGATATGGGATCATTCAATGCAGAATAACTTTGTTTAGTTTGAACTACTTTTGGAAAAATCCAAATTCAGAGTAAATGAAATAAACCTATGAATGCAAACGCATAGTTTGCATTTCTTATTAGAGACACTACAAAACAAGTTAATGGGAAAATCCTGGCAAATACTTTGCTATGGAGAATAGTATAATAAAACGATTTCTACAAAGGATATAAACCACAGCATTCTATTCTAAATGATGTATAGCTGACCTTCAACATTGTATTAGTATCAGGTTCATAGTACAGTGATTCAGTATTTCTATATATTACAAAATGATCACAAGTCTAGTTACCATGTTTCACCATACAATGATTTACCAATATTATAGACTATATCCCTGTGCTGTGCATTTCATTGCTGTGAATCACTTATTCTGTAACTGGAAGTTTGTATCTCTTAATCTCCTTCACTTATTCTCTCACCCCCCCCCACCTCCTGTCCTCTTTCAACATTTGTTTTCTGTAACTATGAGTCTATTTCTGCCTTGTTTGTTCATTTTTCCTTTTTCAGACTTCACATATGAGTGAAATCATATGGTGTCTGTCTTTCTCTATCTGAATTATTTTACTTAGTGTAATACTGTCTGAATCTATCCATGTTGTTGTAAATGGCAAAATTTCATTCTCTTTTACATGCAAAGAGTTGACTCATTGGAAAAGACTCTGATGCTGTGAGGGATTGGGGGCAGGAGAAAAAGGGGACAACAGAGGATGAGATGGCTGGATGGCATCACTGACTCGATGAACGTGAGTCTGAGTGAATTCCGGGAGTTGGTGATGGACAGGGAGGCCTGGTGTGCTGCAGTTCATGGGGTCGCGAAGAGTCAGACATGACTGAGCAACTGAACTGAACTAAACTGAATATTTCACTGTGTAAATATGTCATATCTTCTTTATCCATTCATCTACTGATACACATTTGAGTTTCTTATAACTCACTATTGTAAATAATGTTGCAATGAATATCAGTTCAGTTCAGTTCAGTTGCTCACTCTTTGTGATCCCATGGACTGCAGCACACCAGGCCTCCCTGTCCATCACCAACTCCCAGAGTTCACTCAAACTCATGTCCATCAAGTTGGTGATGTCATCCAGCAATCTCATCCTCTGTCGTCCCCTTCTCTTCCTGCCCCCAATCCCTCCCAGTATCAGGGTCTTTACAATGAATCAACTCTTTGCATGAGGTGGCCAAAGTATTGGAGTTTCAGCCTCAGCAACAGTCCTTCCAATGAACACCCAGGACGGATCTCCTTTAGAATGGACTGGTTGGATCTCCTTGCAGTCCAAGGGACTCACAAGTCTTTTCCAACACCACAGTTCAAAAGCATCAGTTCTTTGGTACTCAGCCTTCTTCACAGTCCAGCTCTCAGATACATACATGACTACTGGAAAAACCATAGCCTTGACTAGACAGACCTTTGTTGGAAAAGTAATGTCTCTGCTTTTGAATATGCTATCTAGATTGGTCATAACTTTCCTTCCAAGCAATAAGCGTCTTTTAATTTCATGGCTGCAATCACCATCTGCAGTGATTTTGGAGCCCTGAATATAGGTGTGCATATATCTTTTCAATTTAGTACTTTTGTATTTTTGGAAAAATACCCAGAAGTAGAATTGATATATCATGGTAGTTCTATTTGTAATATTTTCAGAGAACTCCATGGTGCCCTCTGTAATGGTCATACCCAAAAAGATGTTCTTTTCATCATAGGAGACTGGAATGCAAAAATAGGAGTCAAGAGATACCTGGAGTAACAGGCAAATTTGGCCTTGGAGTACAAAATGAAGCAGGACAAAGGCTAACAGAGTTTTCCTGAGAGAATGCACTGGTCATAGGAAACATCCTCTTCCAACACACAAGAGAAGACTCTACACAGGGACATCACCAGATGGTCAATACCGAAATCAGACTGATTATATTTTATGCAGCCAAAGATGGAGAAGCTCTACACAATCAGCAAAAACAAGACTGGGAGCTGACTGTGATTCAGATCATGAACTCTTTATTGAAAAATTCAAACTTAAATTGAATAAAGAAGGGAAAATCACCAGACCATTCAGGTATGACGTAAATCAAATCTCTTATGATTATACAGTGGAAATGACAAATAGGTTCAAACGATTAGATCAAATAGACAGAGTGTCTGAAGAACTACGAATGGAAGTTCACGACATTGTACAGGAGGCAAGGATCAAGACTATCCCCAAGAAAAAGAAATGCAAAATGGTTGTCTGAGAGGCCTTACAAACAGCTGAGAAAAGAAGAGAAGCTAAAGGCAATGGGGAAAAGGAAAGATATACTCTTTTGGATGCAGAGTTCCAAAGAATAATGAAGAGAGATAAGAAAGGCTTCATCAATGATCAGTGCAAAGAAATACAGGAGGAGATCCAACCAGTCCATTCTGAAGGAGATCGGCCCTGGTATTTCTTTGGAAGGAATGATGCTGAAGCTGAAGCTCCAGTACTTTGGCCACCTCATGTGAACAGTTGACTCATTGGAAAAGACTCTGATGCTGGGAGGGATTGGGGGCAGGAGGAGAAGGGGACGACCGAGGATAAGATGGCTGGATGGCATCACTGACTCGATGGGCGTGAGTCTGAGTGAACTCTGGGAGTTGGTGATGGACAGGGAGGCCTGGCGTGCTGCGATTCGTAGGGTCACAAAGAGTCGGACATGGCTGAGAGACTGAACTGAACTGAACTGAAAGACTAAAGATCTCTTGGAGAAAATTAGAGATACCAAGGGAATGTTTCATGCAAAGACGGGCATAATAAAGGACAGAAATGGTATGGACCTAACAGAAGCAGAAGATTAAGAAGAGGTGACAAGAATACACAGAAGAACTATATAAAAAAAGATCTTCATGACCCAGATAATCACTATGGTGTGATCACTCACCTAGAGCCAGGCATCCTGGAATGTGAAGTCAAATGGGCCTTAGGAAGTATCACTGAACAAAACTAGTGGAGGTGATAGAATTCCAGGTGAGCTATTTCAAATCCTAAAAGATGATGCTGTGAAAGTGCTGCCCTTGATATGTCAGCAAATTTAGGAAAACTCAGTAGTGGCCACAGGACTGGAAAAGATCACTTTTCATTCCAATCCCAAAGAAAGGCAATGCCAAAGAATGCTCAAACTCCCACATAATTGCACTCATCTCACATGCTAGCAAGGTGATGCTCAAAATTCTCCAAGCCAGGCTTCAACAGTACATGTACTGTGAACTTCCAGATGTTCAAGCTGGATTTAGAAATGGCAGAGGAACCAGAGGTCAAAAGGCAGAGGAACCAGCCAACATCTGCTGGATCATTGAAAAGCAAGAGAGTTCCAGAAAATACATCTCTTTCTGCTTTATTGATTACACCAAAGCTTTGACTGTGTGGATCACGAAAAATTGTGGAAAATTCTTTAAGAGATGGGAATACCAGACCACCTGACCTGCCTGCGGAGAAATCTGTATGCAGGTCAAGAAGCAATAGTTAGAACTGGACATGGAACAACAGACTGGTTCCAAATTGGGAAAGGAGTATGTCAAGGCTGTATATTGTCACCCTGTTTATTTAACTTATATGCAGAGTACATCATGTGAAATGCTGGGCTGGATGAATCACAAGCTGGAGTTAAGATTTCCAGGAGAAATATCAATAACCTCAGATATGCAGATGATACCACATACCACCCTATGGTAGAAAATCAAGAAGAACTAAAGAACCTCTTGATGAAAGAGAAAGAAGAGAGTGGTAAAGTTGGCTTAAAACTCAACATTCAGAAAACTAAGATCATGGCATCTTGTCCCATCATTTCACGGGAAATATATGGGAAAACAATGGGAACAGTGACTGATTTTATTTTTTAGGGTTCCAAAATCACTGCAGATGGTGACTGTAGCCATAAAATTAAAAGACTCTTGCTCCTTGGGAAAAAAGCTATGACCAACTATGGTGTGAATGAAGTCGCTCAGTTGTGTCCAACTCTTTGAGACCCCCATGGACTGTAGCCTACCAGGCTCCTCTGTCCATGGGATTTTTCCAGGCAATAGTCTTGGAGTGGATTGCCATTTCCTTCTCCAGGGGATCTTCTTAACCCAGGGATCGAACCCGGGTCTCCTGCATTGTAGACAGACGCTTTACTGTCTGAGCCACTAGGGAAGTCCTACCTAAATAGCATATTAAAAAGCAGACATTACTATGGCAACAAACATCCATCTAGTCAAAGCTTTGCTTTTTCCAGTAGTCATGTATGGATGTGAGAGCTGAAGTATAAAGAAAGTTGAACATTGAAAAATTAATACTTTTGAAATGTAGTGTTGGAGAATACTCTTGAGAGTCTCTTGTACTGCAAGGAGATCAACTCAATCAATCCTGAAGGAAATCAGTTCTGAATATTCATTGGAAAGACTAATGCTGAAACTGAAACTCCAATACTTTGACCACCCGATGTGAGGAATTTACTCATTAGAGACCCTGATGCTGGGAAAGATTGAAGGCAAGAGGAGAAGGGGACGACAGAGGATGAAATGGTTGGATGCTGTCACCCACTGGATGGACATGAGTTTGAGCAAGCTCTGGGAGTTGGTGATGGACAGGGAAGCCTGGTGTGCTGCAGTCCATGGGGTCACAAAGAGTTGGACATGACTGAGCAACTGAACTAATACCAATTTACATTCCTATCATCTATGTATGAAGGTTCCTTTTTCTTTACATCCTCACCAACACTTGTTATTTGTTGCCTTTTTATAATAGGCATTTTGACAGGGAAGGAGGTGATATTTCATTGTGGTTTAGATTTACGTTTCCTTGACAAAGAGTGATATTTGACCTCTTTCCATATGGCTATTGTCCACATGTATGACTTTTTTTGCTTCCCTGGTGGCTCAGATGGTAAAGCGTCTGCCTACAATGTGAGAGACCCGGGTTCGATCCCTGGGTCGGGAAGATCCCTGGAGAAGGAAATGGTAACCCACTCCAGTATTCTTGCTTGGAAAATCCCATGGACTGAGGAGCCTGGTAGGCTACAGTCCATGAACCCCATGGCAAAGAGTCAGACACAACTGAGCAACTTCACATTCATGACTTTTTTTTTGAAAAGAAATGACATCTATTCAGGTCCTCTGCCCACGTTTAATCAGATTATTGTTAAGTTCTTTGTATAGTTTGGATGTTAATCTCTTATCAGGTATATAAAATATCTTCTCCCATTCAGTAAGCTGACTGTTGGTTTTATTGATAGTTTTCTTAGCTGTACAAAAGTTATTTTAGTTTAATGTAGTCCTATTTTGTTGTTTGCTTTTTTGTCTAAGATGACATACACACAAAAAAATATTGCTAAGACATGTCAAAGTGCGCACCACTTGTGTTTTTTTACTAGGAGTTTCATGGTCAGGCCTCACATTTGTCTTTTATTCACTTTAAGTCTATTTTGTGTGTGGTGCGAGAAAGTACTCCAATTTGATTCTTGTGCATGTAGCTGTTCAGTTTTTCCAGCACCATCTATTGATGAAGCTGATTTTCCACACTGTATATTCTTGCTCTTTGCAATAGATGAATTAACTATATAAGCATGTATGTATTTCTGGGCTCTTTACTCTGCCCCATTGATCTATGTGTCTGTTTTTGTGCCAGTACCATGTTGTTTTGATTACTGTTGCTTTGTAGTATGGTTTGAAATCAGGGAGCATGATCCTCCAGGCTTGTCCCACTTTTTTCAAAATTGCTTTCTTTGTTTAGGGTCTTTTGTGTTTCCATACAAATTTTAAAATTGTTTGTTCTAGTTCTATAAAAAATGTCACTGATATTTTGATAGGGATTGAATTGAATCTGTAAATTGCCTCAAATAGTATGGACATCTTAACAATATTAATTCTTCTAATCCATGAGCATTGGTGTGTCTCTCCATTTGTTTGCATTGTCTTCAGTTTCTTTCATATTCAGTGTCTTACAGTTTTCCCAGTACAGGTCTTTTACATCCTTGGTTAGATTTATTCTTAGATATTTTATTCTTTTTGATGCAGTTATAAATGGGATTTTTTTCTAAATTTTCTCCTTCTGTTAGTTATTGTTACTGTATAGAAACAACAGATTTCTGTATATTAATTCTATATTCTTCAAATTTACTGTATTCATTTATTAATAGTTTTTTGGTGACATCTTTCAGATTTTCTACATATAGTATCATGTCATCTGCAAAAAGTGACAATTTTACTTCTTCTTTTCCAATTTGGGTTCCTTTTTTTTTTTTTTCTCAAACATTTGCTGTGGCTATGACTTCCCGTACTATGTTGCATAAAAGTAGAGTAGGCGTCCTTCTCTTGTTCCTGATCGTAGAGGAAATGCTTTCAGCTTTTCACCATTGAGTGTGATGTTAGGTGTGGGATTATTATATATGAGCTTTATTATGTTGAGGTATACTCCAGTATTCTTGCCTGGAGAATCCCAGGGACAGAGGGGCCTAGTGGGCTGCCACTATGGGGTCACATAGAGTCAGATACAACTGAAGCGACTTAGCAGCAGCAGCAGCATATTCCCTTTATACCCACTTTGTTGAGTTTTTATCATGGATGTTGAATTCCTCTGTATCAAGTACTCTTGATCCCTTAGAGTGTGTTCTTCATTTCATTTATTGCATTATTCAGCTTTGTTTGGTTCTTCTTTATATTTTCTAACTTTTGTTAACCTTCTCACTGCATTCATCCATTCTTTTCCCAAGTTCATTACTTTTTAATTACTTTTATCTCTTTTTTAGGCAGATCACTTATCTACACTTTAATTCCTCTTCTGAAATTTTAACTTGTACCTTCTTTCAGAATTTATTCCTTTGTTGCCTCATTTTGCCTAATTCTCTCTGCTTTTATTTCTATGTATTAGATAGGTTAGTTACATTTCCCAATCTTGGAGAAAAGGTCTTATATAGGTCCAGTGTGGCCCAGCAACACACTCTCCTCTGGTCCCCAGACCTATACGCTCTAGGGGACCCCCTATCGGCCCTTCTGTTGTAGCAAAGCCAACTACTGTGGGCACGCTGGGAGTCAGGGCTGGCCCCTAGCCTGGCTGGATAGCAGGCATTTCCTCCTGGGGTGGGGAGTACTGGTCCGCTGGCGGGGCAGGGTTGTGTCTCAGTGCTGCTGGCTGCAGTGCCTGGCATCACACTCATGTTTTGTTATAAGGAGCTCACAGAGCTCTTCTAAGTAACTATCATCACTTGTTAACCATAAGTCTGTCTCCATTTTGAAGGTTTAGAGTGGTGTAATTGAGTTGTACAGAATCAGGAGGGTAAGGAACAGTACTACTTGTACTTCCTAAACCGTGTTCTGGCCTCTCTATTTAACTAACTGCAGTTATTTAACTCATTTATTATTAATTTTCTAAGCTACAAATACCTATTATACACCAACACTGTGTCAGGCACAAATCCCAAAGTGATGAAGAAGTATTTTTGAAGCATTAGTTTATTTATTTTTAAATTTTGCAGTCTCTTTTTTTTTAGCTCTTTCCCCCAGTTCAGGTAGTTAAGTTTTTCTAGATTCATAGATTAATGGAAATTGTATGAAACACAAAACAGAGAAAATAGCGTCCCTTTGCTTTTGAGTTTCAGAAGATTAGGCCCTCAGGGGAAGAGAGAGAGAAACTCAAAAGTAAGAGTGAGGCTTCTATTTATCCCTCTCCTGCTCCTTCTAGGAAAAGGTTCTCTGAATTGAGAGAAGAGCTGGAGGAAGGTAACAAGAGTGCAGACGCCTGTGGGTCCTGCCTGGAACAGGGCCTAGTGCCTGTCCCCAGGGACATCCATGTGATCACCCTACATCTTGGGCCCAACCCCAGGGCAGTGCATCAGGGACCACCTTGGATTAGATTCTGTTTGCCTGCCTTGGGAGAGTGGGAATTTGTGAACAAAAATGAATTTTTAAAATAGCCACATTTTTGCACACTAGTGTTAAGGACAGTAATTTTTCCTAACCAAACTAGGTTTGGAGATTACATCTTTGGAGAGGAACATAATAAATAGGCAAGCAAGTAAAGAAAATAACTATAGGCTGTGAAAAGCATTAGGCAAGAAGTGAATAGGATGATACAGAATAATCAGGAGATCTACCTATTTAGGATGTTGAGGAAAAGCCCGAAAGAACAGCCAGCACAAGGCCCTGAGATGTAAAAAAGTTTGGCTTGTTCTGTACTCCAAAGAAGTCCAGCTGCGTGGAGTGAGGATTGGGATTAAATTGGACAGGTGGGCAAGGATCAGAATAGAGGGACTTGTGGGCCATGATATGGAGTGGGGGCTCAATTTTATGTGCAATAAGATGCCATTGAAGGGTTTTAAGCAGGAAAAATCAGAGTCAAATCTATAATTGAGATTTAAGAAGATGAATCAGGCTTTTGTGTGGGGACTGAACTGCTGGGGAGAGGGACAAGAATGGGAGTGTGGCACCAATGAGAGGCTCCTACAGTGGTCCAGATCAGAGATGATGAAATTTTGATTAAAGGGGAACATGAAATGCAAAGAAAACGGTAAGAAAAATATAAGATATATTTTAGATATGGGATAAGGAGATCCGACTAGGGCATCTGACTTTGGGAAGAAGCATGAATGGGCACCAGGACGACATCTAGGTATCTGGCTTTAATAACCAAGGAGATGTTAGGGGCATTTCCTAAAATGGGGAGTAGGAGATGCTGGAGGATGGGGATACCTTTTCTGTGTTATGGTGCAAAATCCATTGTTCCATTTAGATCTGTTCACTTAATAGAACAGGAAATCACCCACGTGGAGTGGTCAGGAAGGTATTTAGGTATGGGGTTCAGAGGAGAGGTCTGAGGAGATGAAATTTTGAGAATCATCACTGTATAGAAAGTGAAAGTGTTAGTCACTCAGTCGTGTCTGACTCTCTGCGATCCCATAGACTGTAGCCCACCAGGCTCCATCCATGGAATTCTCCAGGCAAGAATACTGAAGTAGTAGCCGTGTCCTTCTCCAGGGGGTCTTCCTGACCCAGGCATCAAATGCGGGTCTCCTGCATTTCAGGCAGATTCTTTACCGTTTGAGCCACCAGGGAAGCCCTCATCAACTCTAAATGCTCTTCAGAATCACTGACATGTAGAGACTGATTAGGGATAGGGTGTGGTAGAGAAGAAAAGAGGGCATAGAACTGAGCTGGATTCCCACATTTAGAGGTCTGGCAGGTAAGGAGGACGAAGTAAGCTGGCCTTTAAACTGAAACGTGTATTCACAGTTCTTTACTCTTCATGATGGCTCGGCTTGATGGATAGTGCAGCTGACGGGGAACCGGCGCAAAGCAGCCTATTCCTCACATATGACTCCCTCCTCCTAAGGCTCTGACAAGTCTCCTCCACTACTCGTTTCCTCAGCTGCACAAAAAGGCCCCTGTGGTAGCAGCCACCACCTTCCTTACAAGGTTTGGCGAGAAGTGTCAAGATGGAATTAAGCTCAGGCACAAAGATTTACATCCAAACGCCAGCCATTTTCTCAGCGCTTATGAATAGCCCAGACTTTGTATTTTAGGCCTCTAGAAATACTAATAATGCACACGAAATCAAAATCATCATTCATATTATTAACAAGCATTTTTGAGTAATGTTTTGAGTAAGTGCCTAATAAAGTTTAAGAAATAAAAGTAACTCATGTTTATTAAAGAGGAATTACTAGGTCTCCATTCATAAGCTTCAATATCCTGCTTAATGGATTCCATACAACGTAACATAGAAACTCAGCGAATGAATTATGGAGAAACAGTCCACAAAAATTATACGATTTCCTTTTCTTTCTTTCTTTTTTTTTTTTTACTGTTGTTCCCCCTCCATGAAATAACAATGAGGAGTGTAGCTTGAATAAAGCCATTTCTTATAACAGAATGAAAGCATTAAGGTGACACTGGCTGTATTTTATAGCTGCTTGGCAAAAACTTCAAAAGCTTTATGGTCAGAATGCGCCCCCTAGTGGAAGATGTAAGTAATAAAAAGCAGAGAGGAAACAGAACTGCGCTCAAGATCTTGTGAGAACTAAGGGTGAGGAGAGGCCTGAGGACCCAATGAATAAAACGCTTGGTGACCGCCGCTGGTAAAGAGTTGTGTAAGGAAGAAGGCACTTCATCAAATAAGGAAATGAATGTAGCCAAGTGGAAAGAAGAGCCGGGGCAATTAAGCCTGCAGCCTTAGGTACTAGAACATTTGAATCATTTATGATGAATGATAAATGAAGAAGCCACTGAATGAGGCCTTGAAAAGTGGTGGAGAAGTGTGTTGTCCCAGAGCTCAGCCCGCCCCAGTGCAGATCTTGGCTCTGTGCATAGCCTTGTGACTTTAGGGAGTCACTTGCTGTCCTCTAAGCTTCGGTTAGCACATNTTTTTTTTTTTTTACTGTTGTTCCCCCTCCATGAAATAACAATGAGGAGTGTAGCTTGAATAAAGCCATTTCTTATAACAGAATGAAAGCATTAAGGTGACACTGGCTGTATTTTATAGCTGCTTGGCAAAAACTTCAAAAGCTTTATGGTCAGAATGCGCCCCCTAGTGGAAGATGTAAGTAATAAAAAGCAGAGAGGAAACAGAACTGCGCTCAAGATCTTGTGAGAACTAAGGGTGAGGAGAGGCCTGAGGACCCAATGAATAAAACGCTTGGTGACCGCCGTTGGTAAAGAGTTGTGTAAGGAAGAAGGCACTTCATCAAATAAGGAAATGAATGTAGCCAAGTGGAAAGAAGAGCCGGGGCAATTAAGCCTGCAGCCTTAGGTACTAGAACATTTGAATCATTTATGATGAATGATAAATGAAGAAGCCACTGAATGAGGCCTTGAAAAGTGGTGGAGAAGTGTGTTGTCCCAGAGCTCAGCCCGCCCCAGTGCAGATCTTGGCTCTGTGCATAGCCTTGTGACTTTAGGGAGTCACTTGCTGTCCTCTAAGCTTCGGTTAGCACATCTTTAACGCAGAGTAATCACAGCGCCCTTGCAGGTGATGGCTGCTGTGTAGGTGAGGGTTGCTTTAAGGGGCAAATGAGACAATGTTTAGAAAGTGTTTTAGTGTAGGGACTTCTGTACTGCAATAACTGTGGCTGTTACCTACCAGGGGTGCATTGAAAACCAGGGACAGACATCTGCATTTCTATTTTTGAAAAATGCCTTCCAGATACAGACATTTGTCAACTACAGAGGGAAGCTCTGGGCTCTGTGAAAGCGGTCAGACCTGAGACCTTTGAATCCTTCTGTAAGATACCTGGGTTCAGTGAACCAGGTTGCACTTGCTCCTCTGCCATGTGTCTCGGAACATTATCCAGACACATTTGAATTTGTATGAGCGATTTGATTTTACAGTTTTACAGTTGAGGTGAAGTCAGTCAGGGCTGGATAGCTGACTGAGCAGGGCTGGTGGGATGGGTGAGGAGGGACAGAGGCCAGCTTGCCGTGAGTGACAGCTGAAGGGGGAAATGGAACACCAGCCGGGGCCACGGGAAGGGCACAGGTTTACCCAAACCCAGAAGAGCTGTACTCCAGGGGAACACACGAGAACATTCTCAGGGCAGTAACCATTTCCACTCAAGTGGTGACATGGTGCCAGTGGGCAAATAAAAGAATAGCAGGTTATTACAGGAAGTTTTCTGGGTTTTTGGAAACTTGCTTTAAACAAACATAAAAAGTGTTTGTTTTCTAATTCCCTCAAATATGCTGCCAAAAAACCAGGTATTTGAAAAGGTCAAGAAGCACTGGTACAACTAAGAATCCCTCCCTTCGAAGCAGGCTTCAAGGAGCCATGCTCATGGACGGATATGCCCACTTTGCTCACCCAGTTAAGGGGTCCACAAGCTGGGTTTTAGATACGAATTGGTGCAATAGTCATCAGATGGGGAAGTCCATTTCAATTAATATTCGGAAATTACCAGCCCTTTTCCTCACTTTAAATCAATATAAAGGGTAAATTTCTCTTGTTTTCTCAAATCACAAAATGACAACTCAATAAGCTTTGGAAATTAATTCAGTCTAGTGAATGTTATGAAATGAAACAAAACCGTCTTAATGATTCTAATCATTGATACTGGACTTCAGAGACTTTTCCTGCCTCTGTGCCATCCTCTGACTTCATTTGGCTGGCCCTCTTCTTGGCTGGCTTCACTCCCAGGCCTCTCTGTTGCACCTATATTCCCTGTCCTCACTGGCTATCTTCAGTGCCCACCTAAGCAATTCATTCCTCTGGGTTGCTCACACTTTTTATCCTGTCTTTTTTTTTTTTTTCTTTTTTTAAAAATTGAAGTATAGTTGATTTACAATACTTCAGGTATATAGCAAAGTGATTTGGTTATATGTATTATATACATATATTCTTTTTCAGATTCTCTTCCATTATAGGTTATTACAAAATACTGACTGTCCTGGAGTGGGAAATGGCAACCCACTCCATTATTCTTGCCTGGAAAATTCCATGGACAGAGGAGCCTGGTGGGTTACAGTCCATGGGGTCGCAAAGAGTCAGACACGACTGAGTGACTAACACACACACACACACACACACACACACACACACACACACACGATATTGACTATAGTTCCCTGTCCTATATAGTAGGTCCTTGTTTTTTTATCTACTTTATATATAGTAGTATATATATGTTAATCCCCAATCCCTAATTTATCCCTCCCCCTTTCCCCTTTGATAACCATAAGTTTGTTCTCTATGCCTGTGAGTCTATTTCTGTTTTATAAATTAGTTCTTTTGTATTTTTTTCAGATTCTGCATATAAATGATATCTTACGATATTTGTCTCTGTCTGTCTTACTTCACTTAGTATGATAATCTCCAGGTCCATCCATGTTGCTGCAAATAGCATTATTTCATTTTTTATGGCTCCTATCCCATTGTATACAGGCACCACATCTCCTTATCCATTCTTCTATTGATGGATATTTAGTTTGCTTCTGTGTCTTGGCTATTGTAAATACTGCTCCTATGAACACTGGGAGCATGTATCTTTTTTCATTAGAGTTTTCATCTTTTCCAGATATATTCCAAAGAGTAGGGTTGCTGGATCATATGGGAACTGCTTGTTTTTATAGAAACTTTTATATGTGTGTTAGTCACTTAGTCATGTCTGACTCTTTGTGACCCCATGGAGTGTAGCCCGCCCAGGCAGGAATACTCGACTGGATTGCCATTTCCTTATCCAGGGGATCTTCCTGACCCAGGGATCGAACCCGGATCTCTCCTGCACTGCAGGCAGATTCTTTATCATCTGAGCTATGGGGAACGCCACAAAGGAACCTCCATGCTCTTGCCTGTTCTTGATCTGGGCTGACAAGCATTATTGGGAGGGGTGAGGGGAACTCACCAATTGTACTATTTTAGTCCATCATGTATTTATGTTCTCAGAATCTGATCTGGGACCTCAAGGCTTCTTTCAAATATTTCATTAATCACTCATCGTTTCCTCGTGTTCCCCGTGATGTCTGAGTCAGACCTGTTCCTCAGCCCTCGGATCCCTAGCCCCAATGCCCCTGCTTCTCACTTGTAGTAAATCATATTGCATCTTTTACTTTTGAAGAAGATCTAGGGTAATTTTTCTTGGTTCACCTTTGACTAAAACTAATTATTACTGTCATGGTAGACATTTTCTGTGTTTCTCAGTGGGCTGTGGCCCTGTCCTTCTGCCAAGGCTGATCTTGAGCTCAGCTCCTGGTCCTGCCCCCAGAGCCATTTATGGTGCTCTGGTCCATCAACTCCCCCCTTTTTTCTTCATCAGTTGCTTCCTTTATGCTCTTTCCTCCTCTATTTCCAACTATACTTCCCACCATTCACTTTCTACTCTCTTTCAAACTTTTTGAAATAGGTCTCTATGCCTATTCCTGGTGACTGTGGTCCGTACTATCTAGGCTAACCCTTATCACTATCATACCACTCTCTTGAGGGCTATTGATGATCTATTTTCAGTACTTGTCTTTCGTAACCTCTCTAGAAAGTACCAAACGGCTGACCATCCTCTTTTTTGTTATTCTCTCCTACCTCTGTTCACATGATTCTGCCTTCTCTGAGTGTTTTCTTTCAGTATTTCTCGGTGCTAATTTTACATCTCCAATCCATTTTCTATAAGCTGCCTGAGTACTCTATCCCAAGTACAGATTTAATCATGTCATCCTTCTGTTTAAACCATTCAAGTCTCCAGTTTTAGGATCAACTCCAAATCTTAAACTGGCTCCTGAGGCTCTGTGCTCCTCTTTAGCCTCACTCCTCACTGCTTCCTATCCNTCCAATCCATTTTCTATAAGCTGCCTGAGTACTCTATCCCAAGTACAGATTTAATCATGTCATCCTTCTGTTTAAACCATTCAAGTCTCCAGTTTTAGGATCAACTCCAAATCTTAAACTGGCTCCTGAGGCTCTGTGCACCTCTTTAGCCTCACTCCTCACTGCTTCCTATCCACTCCCTACTCCGCTTGTCCACAACTCAGGCTGCTGCTCATAATGGGACACTCAAACTCTGCCTTTCCCCCTTTGCCCGCCCACAACTCATATTACCCTCTTTGACTGTCTTTGCTGGTTTTTCATATTTAAGTTTACTGGCACTTCCTCCTAGAAGGCTTGTCTGATGTCCCATGTCTTGGTTGGCTTTCTCTATTATGTCCTCCTGAGCTTGCCTTTCTATAAAGTTATCATGATACGTAAGCATCTCTGACCGCCATTATCTGGGAACTCTGTAGCAAAAAGCCCTGTTTGGTTAGGTCACTAATGAATTTCCAGACCTAGCACAGGAAGTGACAACTACTAGAGGCTTAATAAATATTAATTGAATGATCAAGATAATGAATTAAATGAGTTATACAATCCAAATGATAACTAATAGTAAGAAAAGTAGCTAACATTTTCATAGTGCTTACTATGTGTGAGCCATAGTTTCAAGTATTTGAGTACCAAGTACTATTTTCAGTCACTTAATTGTTCTAACGTTCTCATAATTAGGTAATAACATGTTTTGTTTTCATTTTACAAAAGAATAAACCAAAAGATGATGAAATAGTGATTTAAACCAGTGGTTAACAATCTACTGCCTTTGAGCCAAATCTGGCCAACTACCTGGTTTTATAAATAAAGTTTTATTGGTACACAGCCACGCCTATTTGTTTATGCCTCTTCATATGGCTGTTTTTCCTCTGCGATCAAAGAGTTATGTAATGAGTTATGTCTTGCATGGGTTCATATAAACCATCTACCCATCTGTGCCATGTGAGGCATGCTGAAAATTATGTTTATTTATGGTATCTTATTGTTTATATATGGAAAACACAACCTTGCTATTCCCAAACATCGTTTTAATTTTTTATTATTGTTATGTTTTGGAAGTATTTTACAGCAAAATCTGTCATTAACATAAAATACTTTCTCTTGATGCAGATGCTTTTCAAAACCTGTAACCTGTCTCTTTATACTTCACAGAATTTAGAAGTTAAAGGTGCCCATGGCTTCTCTCATCTCTAAAAATTAGATTGACAAATGATGTCTAGAGACCCTGATTTATTTCTGAAGAGTCACCTGAGCATTCAAGTATACCATCTAGGCTAAAACTCAGATTCCCGATGATTCTCAGATGCCCTAGTGGTCCTGATCTCAGCCTCCCTATTGGCAGGGCACCTTGAGCAATTACTCTGCCTGAAGGAATCATTTGGAGTCAGTGATGTAGAGTCAGAGAGAGCAAGGTCGCATTACTTGTTTTCCAAATGTATAGAGCCAATTCTAAGCCTTCAACATCAAATAGGATCCAGAGAGGGTAGCTAGGACTACTGTTATCTTCCTGCCTGAGCTTGTCTAGAATTACTCCCTGATTTTTGACTTTGTTTATCTCATTTATGCGTATGTGTGTGTGTGTAGTCCCCAGTATCCATGACTAAACCTTAAGCAAATGAGAAAAGTACCTTAAGGTCTTAACTAGGACAAATGATACTATTGTAAACATTGATTTTGATAGTATCTGTGCCCTGGGGTCTGGAATATGAAAATTCCAAACAGTTATTATTCAGATTAATCAGTAGAGAGCACACCAGTGCCTCAGTGGAGCTGCATAGTTCAGTTAGAACACAGGGCATCTACTCCATGCAGCTCACATCACCCAGAACCCTGTGCAGGCAGCACTGTGGTTAAGAATATGTCACAGCAAATCAACAAAATATGCAGTTTGATCAGCACATTCTGAGACATCATTAAAATATGCAACAAGATCCCCCAAGTGCATGAAAAATTAACTAACAAGTTTTGTATCTTGATCAGTTTAATGAGTGAGAAGTCACTGAACAAGAGTGTCAAATTGTACAGTCTGGCAAGGGGGCAGATGATTGTCTGAGAGGAGCTGGGAGGGCCAGAGCTAATACTGTTTGTTTTCAAAATACCAATCCTTAGAAGTCAATGTCAGAGGGAGTTGATTAGTAGGAAAATGTTATCCAGCTTGTGTCCAGCAGGATGTGATGACAGTGAGAGCCTTCTGATGTAAATGAAGCATTGATTCTCCCCTTCAGGCTTCACTACGTTTTAATGATCTCAGCCTTGTGCCCAGAAGATCCTGCCCATGACATCATATACACATGTGTACAACTAACAGGCAAACCCAGCCTCTTGAAATATATAAACTATTTGACCTTGAAGCGCAACGAAATAGAAAGTGAAAGTGAAGTCGCTCAGTCGTGTCCGACTCTTTGCGACCCGTGGACTTTAGCCCACCAAGCTCCTCCATCCGTGGGATTCTCCAGGCAAGAATACTGGAGGGGATTAAAAAAAAAAACTCTGTAATCAAACTGTATCAGAGATACCCTATGCCATCGAGAAAGCAGGGCTTAATAAACTAGGCATGCCCTGGCTAGAAAGTTAGTGGAGAATCTGAGTAAATTAACCCAAGTGGTTGATGATCACTGAGAGACATGTGAACTGGATGGTCATTGAAGACTGTCAGGTCGGCTGTCATGCTGATATTGGTAGGATGCTAATGAGGAGGTTCCCAATCCGTTTTCGACACAGCCACACATGCCTCCAGTGACTCGGCCCATATATAAACAGGGACTTGGGCACTAGTCTATGAATTCTGCTCTGCTACTTTATCTCGGCTAACCAGCTGGCCTTGCAGCTGAAAGAGTGTTGGTTTCCCAAGGCATACATTTACCTTCTTCTATAATGAGTTAGGCAACAGAGAGGTGGCAATCCCAAATAAAAGACATAAAGCAAACCAGAATGAGGAAAATTCTGCAGACAAAGGAGACAATTAGCAGTTTGGCAAATGCTGACTTCAGGGCTGACTGCTGGGTGGGGCAGAGGAGGTAGGAGAGAGACTTTTTTTTCTTTTTTTTGTCTTCCTAAATTTGATTAAATTTTCCCAAGAACAGCATGTGGACATACCCAGAATGATCTGGGGTCAAATGTAGCATATGGACAAACATTTAAAAATGGTAATAGTTACCATTTTAACATGATTTTATGTTCATGAATATTAGATAAAATAGATATAGCATATCAAACTCATTATTTGCCTAACATTATTTCTTAGAGTGAGGTAAAGATACCAAAAGTGAGCCAAATTAAAGCAATTTTAAAATATACTACGTATACAACAACACATGAGAATACCACATATACAATAAGACATGATAAATGGATATGCCAAAAATCATAAAAAGTTTTTCAAATGGTTGAAGTTTAGGAAAATTTGGGCTAGAATTTTTTTTTTTTGAGGGGGGGGTAAGACAGTTTCATGTAATTCAGCCTAAAAAACAGTTGTGTGTATTTTTTAAAAAGATGTATACATCTATTTAAAATGGTTTTAAGTAGAAAAGGAATACCAGAGGGTAGGAATAAACAAACCACAGAAATTAAAGAAGGATTTCAAAATGTGTCACTTATCCCATTTTCATTTTTTTTATTCGTTAAATGGGCCAGTGGAAGTTCTCCGGCCATAAGCCAGGAAAAGAAAAAAATTAAGGGTTAACAGGTATTTTTTCTACATGTGTTTCAGTGCTGCACAGTATACATGGCTCAGTGCTGCCATAGGAGCCAGACCCAGGTCTGCACAAGGGCCCTGGGAACCTCTATGAATCTCTCTTAGATCAATCAGAAAATGTAACTTTAAAAAATTTATAATACACAGATGAAAGTGAAGCTGCTCAGTCATGTCCGATTCTTTGCGACCCCATGGACTGTAGCCTACCAGGCTCCTCCATCAGTGGGGTTTTCCAGACAAGAATACTGGAGTGGGNGGGAAGGAAGGAGAGGGAGGGATAGATTGGGAGTTTGGGATTGATATGTACATACGTCTATATTTAAAATAGATAGTCAACAAGCATCCACTGTATAGCACAGGGAATTCTGCTCAATACTCTGTAATGATCTAAATGGGGAAAAATATTGAAAAAGAATAGATACATATATATGTATAAGTGCATCACTTGGCTGTATACCTGAAATTAATACAACATTGTTAATCAACTATACTCCAATATAAAATAATTAAAAAAACAGTTTTATCCACTTAAACTTCCACTATTTACAGTAGCAACAAAAATAAAATGACTGGATCTTTATATTATACTATATACAAAAAATCAACTCAAAATAGATTAAAGAATGAAATGTAAGACCTGAAACTATAAAACTTCTAGAAGAAAACACAAGGGAGACTCTTCTTGACATTTGTCTTGGCAATGGCTTCTTGAGTATAATACCAAAAGTACAGGCAAAAAAAGCAAAAATTAATAAATGAGACTATATCGAACTAAAACATTCTGCACNAAGGGAGACTCTTCTTGACATTTGTCTTGGCAATGGCTTCTTGAGTATAATACCAAAAGTACAGGCAATAAAAGCAAAAATTAATAAATGAGACTATATCGAACTAAAACATTCTGCACAGCAAAGGAAACAATCAGTAGAAATAAGAGGCAACATATGAAATGAGAAAAATATTTGCACACCAATATCTGATAATGAGTTAGTATCCAAAATACACAAGCAATTCCAACAACTCAGTAGCAAACCCCACCCCTGAAGGAAAAAGCAGGGGACTTGAACAGACATTTCTTCAAACAAGAAATACAAAGGGCCACCAGGTATATGTAAAGATGCTCAGCATCACTAACTGTCAGGAAAATGCAAATCAAAACTACCATGAAAATTTTCACTACCTGTAAGGATTGCTACTTCATTCCCTGTGGGGATCTAAATTGGTGCAGCCACTATGGGAAACAACATGGAGTTTCCTCGAGAAATTAAAAATAGAACATATGACCCAACAATTCCATTGAAATCAGAATCACAAAGAGATAGCTGCACTTCCATTCTCACTGCAGCATTATTCACAATAGCCAAGATATGGAAACAATCTAAATGTCACTGAAAAGTAAAGAAAATGCAGTGTATACATACAATAAAATAACATTTAGTCTTAAAAAATAAGAAAATTCTGCCATACATGACACCATAAATGACCTGAAGGACACTATACTAAGTGAAATAAACCAGTCACAGAAAGACCAATATTGCATGATTCCTTTTTTGTGCAGTATCTATAATAGTCAAACTCATAGAAGCAGAGAATAGAATGGTGGTTACCAGGGCCAGGGGCAGGGGGAGTGGGGTTGTTGTTCAATGGATGGAAAAATTTGTATACAAGATAAACAAGTTCGAGGGATGTGCTGTACAATACAGTTCCTATAGTTAACAATACTGTGTTGTGCATTTAAAATTTTTTATTAAGAGAGGAGATCTCATGTTAAGTATTCTCACCAAAAACAGCAAAACCAAAACCAAAGTGAAACAAGGAACCTTTGGGGAGTGATGGATGTGTCTATTACCTTGACCTTGACTATGCTGATAGTTTCAAAACTTAGATGGAATTTTACATGTAAGTTACCGTCTAATTCTGAAGTGTACATGGAAATTCAAAGGGATGAGAATAGCTAGAACAATTTCGCAAAAGAAGAAGATGGGGCAATTTACTCTACCAAATGTGGTAATTAAGGCAATGTGTTATTAGTGCAAAAATAAGCTATATATTAAAAGAAGGAAACACAGAATTCAGAAACAGAGCATTCCCTAGAAGGATATGGTACAGGTAGAGATGGCAGTGCTGGTCACTGAAGAGGGGATAAACCCCTAAGTAAATGGCACCAGATTATTGGTTGACTATATGAGGAAAAATAAAACAGATCCCTACATACCACCAGACACAACTATCAATTCCTTGCGGATTAAAGACTTAAATGTGAAATTGAAATTTTAAAACCTTTCAGGAAACAGTAAAAGAGAGTGTATTTATGATCTCAGTGTACAAAAGAATTTCTTTAATAAGCTACAAAAATCATAATGCATAAAGAAAAAGATTTGTAACTTTTTCTTTTATTTATTTTGGCTGCACTGGATCCTCTTTGCTTCCCGAGAGCTTTCTCTAGTTGTGGTGAGTGGGAATTACTCTCTGTTGTGGGGCATGGGCTTCTCGGTACTGTGACTTCTCTTGTGGAGCATGGGCTCTAGGCACGTGGGCTTTAGTAGTTGTGGCACATGAGCTTAGTTGCTCCATAGCATATGGTATCTTCCCTGACCAGAGATCAAACCCATATCCCCTGCGTTGGCAGGTAGATTCTTAATCACCGCACTGCCCCGGAAGTCCAAGATTTATAATTTTGACCACATGAAAATCAAGATATCAAAAGCCATTTTAAAATGCCATGAAAGAGTGATTCAAACCACCAACTGGGAGGACCTATTTGTACTACATATATCAGGAAAAGAACTCATCAATAAAGCATTAAAAAAGTTCCTATGAATCATTAAGAAAAAGAGAACCAAACAGAAAAAAGACATGAACAGCATTTCACAAAAGAATACTATAAACGGCAAATAATTTAAGAGATGCTCGAACTCGTTGGTGACCAAGGAATTGTAATTTCAAGCTCAAGTGAGGCATAATTTCACACTCACCTGATTGGCAACAATTAAAAAGTCAAGCAATATTATCTGTTGGTGATGATGTAGTGCTAAGAACTTTCATCCACTGCAGATGAGAATGTAAATCAAGACAACTAAGTAAGCATTTTTCAGTACAGTGGGAAGTTCACATGTCCCACGACCTAAAAATTCCATAGCTAAGTGTACACCCAAGAGAAACGCTTTCCCTTTTGTACCAAGAGACATCTGTAAGAATGTCCAGAGCAGACTCTCCATAACAGCAAAAATGAAACACACCAGAAGCCCATGGGAAAATTAAAACTAAAGTTTTAAAGTTTTTAAAATAAAGGCATAGAGTTCTGGAATAACATGCAACTGTTAATAGTAAATCAGCCATGTTTCCATGGAAGAATCACAAGAACAGAATGTTAAGTGAAAAACATCATCATACAAAAATATAAACTTCATTATTCAATTATTATTTCAAAAATGTGAAATCTTTAGATAAAACATGAGTTTTAAAACTATTTCTAAAAAGCAAGAGAATGACGATATTCAATTCAAATAGTGCATTATTTCTGGTTGGAGAAAAGGAGGGAAAATTGAGGAAGGGGCACTCATTCTAATTGCAGTTTATTTTTTAAGCTGGGTGGTGAGTACATGAATGTTTAGTTTATTATCATTCCTTATGTTGTATAGATAAACATAATACATTTATGTGTATATATTACAGAGTTTATAAAAGGAATTACATAACGTAACAAAAGACAAAAGGAATTACATAACAAATATGGCAAAAATTGTGAAAGTATCACTGGATTGATCAAAGTAGGTGTCAGTCTGTGCCAGAGAGAAAAAGAAAGTGTAACTGCAGTATATGCAGTGCCAAAGGTCCTGTTAATTTCTTGGGGTCACCAGTGTATACACGAATATTTGGAACCTTGCACATGATACTATATACAGTTGGTGAAAGGAAGGAAGAAACGGAGGGAAAAAAGTAAAGAAAGGAGTGGGGAAGGAAGGAAGCTGGCTGGTCTGGGCTTGTGAATAATTGATTCTACATAATAAAGAGATTCCCTGTTGTCTGGAAAGAATTCACTCTTGTCTTGATGAGGGAAAGCTCTATTCTCTAGCAGAATTTAGCCCATTGTGTCTTCCTGTTACTAATGGCTATACTGACAGCTAGAGTACACCATAGAGACTTGCTTGTCAAATGTTAACTGTTATGCTGTTATTATAGATTTTTTTTTTCTGGTAGAGTAATCATTACTACTTATGCAGAATGACAGAAGCTGCCTGATAGTATTTAATCTAATCCAAAAATATAAGAAATAACCCAGCTATGTAAGACTTAGAATGAACCCAAAGGGATTTGTCTTGAAAAGTTAGGACAGGAAGGGAAGCATTAAGCACATAACTAAACTCTGACAGACTATACCTTTTGCTTTAGTTTCGTGAGAACTGGAGTAGTAGGCAAATAACCCAGTACGTTGATTGCATGCTTAAATCTTTATTTTTAAAATTAATTTTTAAAAGTTGAATACATACAGAATAATATTCACAAGATATTTTGAAGTACAAAAATAATGATAAAAACTTGTAAAAACACACAGCTTGCAGCTTAAAAATCACTAAAAAAAAAATACTTAGAAGCTTTTCCTGTATCTAATCCCCTCAACTTTCCATCATCCCATGCTTAGTAATGACTATCCTGAATTTTTATACCATTCCATGATTTTTGTGTACAGTCTTATATTTTTGTATATATTCCTAAATACTAAATTCTTTGTTTGTATACATTCAAACTTTATATAAATACAATACCACTCCATTTTTTCTTTTTTCCCATTCAGCACCTTGATTTTGAGATTCACACATGTTAATAATATATGTGCCTAGAATTCATTCATTTCCAATTGCTAATTGTATGAAAAGCACAACTTAACATATCCATTTTGTCTACTGATCAATACTTTAGCTGTTTCCAGTTTTTTGTTATTATGACACTGTTATTATTATTTGTTATTGTTTATATCTCCTGGTTCACATGTGTAAGTTTCTCTGAGACTATACACAGGAGTGGAATCGTTGGGTTAAGGACATGAACATCTGCAACTTTGCTAGAGAACAATTGTTTCCTACAGCAGTTTACAAGCTTGCACACTCACCAGCATTGACTGAAAGTTCCCATTGCCTCATATCTTTACCAGTCATTTTTGCCACTCTTCAGAGTTAGTATTCATCAAGTTCTCTGATGTGCCCACTTATATCATACTATTAAGTAACCACAGGTGTGATTCAGTCAGTATACTGACCATACACTTAGATCTGTGCCCACAATTTGAAGTTAGTGTTCCATGTTGAATTGAGACACAGCCTCATTTGGGCATTTATCAAAACATCAGGGCTTAAAATGGAAAATAAATCTGTTGTTTTCTCAGTAAAGTGCTGATTGACAAATACGAGGAAAAAATCATGATGCTAGCAGTAGAAATGAAATATTATATTTGGCACTGTTAGGAAATCACCCAAGTTTGTGGGTTCCTGACTTCATAACTACAAGATATTTGGATCAAAGTATACTTACTTTAGGTGACATATGAATTCATAATCCAAGGGAAAGGCCTCATAAAAATAACTTAACATTAAATATATCTTGCAAAAGAACCATTTAGCTTGGCAAAATATTAATGAAATAAAACACATGGGTTAGATTTCTCTTATAATACACATAGGAATAAAATGTGCTCAACAAAATATGCTTTGGCTTTTTCCAAACTAGAAACATCTGAAAATAACCTCAGAGATTTCCCTAAACCATAGCATGATTCTGGCTTCGTCCACCACTTAATTAAGTGTTGTTTTAATAATGAAGCACATTAGAATGGGGGTTGTATCCAGGCTACAAACCATTCTTTATGAGGTAGTAAAGATAAAGACAGTGGTACCAACATAAAAAATACTTAATTTCATGGTCTTACCTTCTTAGCATATGTTTCATATCAGCTGTACTAGTTCTTTTCTGAAATCCCCTTTAGTTAAGAAAGTTAACCATTGTTTCGTCCTTGAAAATTTAGGTAGAAATCTATTATGAAGCTTGGCTTCTCTGGTGGCTCAGATGGTAAAGAATCTGGCTGCAACGTGGGAGACCTGAGTTTCATCCCTGGGTTGGGAAGATCCCCTGGAGGAAGGCATTGCTAGTATTCTTGCCTGGAGAATCCCCATGGACAGAGGACCCTGGCAGGCTACAGTCCACAGAGTCGCAAAGAGTTGGACAACAACTGAGCAACTAAGCACACAAAGAACAGATAAAGGAGCTAGGTAATATGTTTCCCTTGCGATTGTAATTCCATTGTTTATAAAGAACCAAGTTATCTATGTTGATAAAGCATAACTGGAGTTCAGACATTTTTCAAAGCAAGTTACTGCTTTATTCAGTATCCACACAATGTAATTTCTAAAATCATTAAAACTAAGGTTGTGGAAATAATAAAAGTATCCATAAATGCAATTTTAGTATAATCTCAGTGAATGTGTAGGATATGTGAAAATATAACACATTTTAGAGATTAAAAACTCAACTATTTTTGACTTCCACTTTTAATACACACTAGACAAATTTGACCAATTCATCGGATAAGAACAATAAAATCTGGGCAGAATAATTTTTTTAGGTTTTTAGAAAAAAGTATGTTTCAAGGCACTAAAAAGACAAAAAAATATATAATAATAATAATGAAGGATCAATGAGCCAATATGTGGAGGAGGACTGATGATCAGGGAAGTGAGTCTGGTTTTGGGGGCCACTCTTCCCTGGAGGGCTTTGCTGACTCACAAAAGGAACCTGTAGGTCTAAGAGTCAGAGAACCTGAGCATTATTTTTCACAGTTTTGAAGAAAAAAAAAGAATAAGCATTAAAGTCTAGAATCTAACAAGAAGGGAAGAAGATTTGTAGAAACTCCTGTAGAAATTCCAAAGAGCTGGACCTTGGGGCCAAGGNGCTGACTCACAAAAGGAACCTGTAGGTCTAAGAGTCAGAGAACCTGAGCATTATTTTTCACAGTTTTGAAGAAAAAAAAAGAATAAGCATTAAAGTCTAGAATCTAACAAGAAGGGAAGAAGATTTGTAGAAACTCCTGTAGAAATTCCAAAGGGCTGGACCTTGGGGCCAAGGTAAACCAGAAATAGATGAAATAAAATGTCTACTTATCTCAATATGTAAAATTGAATTGAAGTAATACCAGTGCTAATTCATGAGCAAATGTGAATCCTCTTCTCATGCAAAAGACATCTTTAGTTTTAAATTATCTTTGCAACCTATTTTGCAAATACACATCCATTCATTCACACACACACACACATACACCTAAATATTGAAGCATACAGTGACACTGCATGTATGAATAAAAAACAAGAGGGAAAAAAAGAGGCAGCAGAAATGAATGCACTGGGTCTCTAGATATTGGGTTTATTAGGCACAGATTTTCAGATAATTTTGCTTACTATATTCAAGGAGGCAAAAACAGCATAACTAAAAAATCATCAGGGAATTGGAATCTACATGTGAAAACAGGCAAATGNAAAAAGAGGCAGTAGAAATGAATGCACTGGGTCTCTAGATATTGGGTTTATTAGGCACAGATTTTCAGATAATTTTGCTTACTATATTCAAGGAGGCAAAAACAGCATAACTAAAAAATCGTCAGGGAATTGGAATCTACATGTGAAAACAGGCAAATGAAAATGCTAGAAAGAAAAAAATGATTAAAATGAAAAATTTAGTAGATGAGATAGTATATTAGATACTGCTGGAGAGAGAATTAATAAGCTGAAAGATCAGGAGAAAATATCCAGAATGTAGAGCAGCAACAAATGGAAAAAAGTGAAATTAAGAAAAAAATACTATAAAGAATCTATCATATAGGTAATTAAAGACCCAGAAGAAAAAGGAGAAAAAAATGAGGCAGAGACAATGGCTGAAAAATTCCAAAATGATCTCTAATTACAAATCCAAGAAACCCTATGAATCCCAAATGCAGGATAAATTTAAAGAAATCCACACCTAAGCACATCATAATGTCATTGCTAAAATCATAAAGTCGTGGAGATACATTACATAGACACATATTACATACTGTACACCTATACATATCATATTCTCTAAAAAAGTACTAAAAAGCAGTAAATGAGTATGTAATTTCAAAGCTTATTGAGAAGTAAAAAGGAATAAAAAATGCTCAATCAAAACAAAAGAAAAAGAATCACTAAAAAAGTAGATCAAATAGCAAACAAATACTACAATGAAAAACTTAAACCCAAATATATAAGTAATTAGGTTACATGAAAATAATTAAAATATTCTAATTAAAATATAAAAGTAATGAGACTGAGGGAGGAGCATATGATGTTAAAAAAAAGATATATCTAAAACATAAGAGATTTAAATTAGAATATAGAGCATGCAAATATTAACCAAAAGATATACTACATAGCTATATTATTGTCAAACAAACCTGACTTTAGAAGAAAAATCATTATCATTTTTAAGGAACACTTCATAATAATAAAAGTTTTCATTCACCAGTTCAGTTCAGTTCAGTCACTCAGTNTCCTTGCCTCCTGTGCTGTGCTGTGCTCTGTCGCTTCAGTCGTGTTTGACTCTGTGCAACCCTATGGACCTTAGCCTGCCAAGCTCCTTTGTCCATGAGATTCTCCAGGCAAGAGTACTGTGGTGGGATGCCATCCCCTCCTCCAGGAGATCTTCCCAGTACAGGGATCTAACCCATGTCTCCTAAGTCTCTGGCATTGGCAGATGGATTCTTTACCACTAGCGACACCTGGGAAGCCCTCGTTGCCTCATAGATACAAGTAAAGCCTGACATTAAGAAAAAAAAAAAAAAGGTTAAGATTGTTGTCCAGAGTAGTGAGGCTAGTAAATGAGACCTCTGGCAGCCTGGCCCAACTTTATTCTTCAAATCCCAACTCCACATTGTCTTTCAGAAAAATCCTGCCCACCACTTAACAACCTCACCAATACAGGAATGGGTAAATAGAATGTGCTATGTTGGTAGGATGAGATGGTATCAGCCACTAAAAAGTATAGCTATATATTTACCTATTTACAAAAGGGAAAGTGTTAGTTTCCTAGTTGTGTCGGACTCTTTGTAACCTCACGGACTGTTGCCCACCAGGCTCCTCTGTCCGTGGAATTCTCCAGGCAAGAATACTGGAGTGCGTAGCCATTCCCTTTTCCAGGGGAATCTTCCTGACCCCTCTTCAGCACTGCAGACAGATTCTTTACCCTCTGAGCCACCATTTACAGTTTATACGCAAATAGCTCTCAAGGCATCTTATTGTGAAAGGANTCCTCTGTCCATGGAATTCTCCAGGCAAGAATACTGGAGTGCGTAGCCATTCCCTTTTCCAGGGGAATCTTCCTGACCCCTCTTCAGCACTGCAGACAGATTCTTTACCCTCTGAGCCACCATTTATAGTTTATACGCAAATAGCTCTCAAGGCATCTTATTGTGAAAGGATTTGTATATAGTTGATATTATTTATTTCTTAAGTTATATTGTAGAATGCACCGAGGATATTATCACTGTCTCAAGCTTTCCTCACGTAAATGCTTTTAACTATAACTCCAGTGCTTAAATAAATAAATACAGGGCTTTATGGTTATCGTTATCTTTATTTTTTTTTGAATGGGCTTTGACAGTTTTGGTTCTTCAAGGAATTTGTCCTTTTCATCTACGTTGACAAATTTGTTGATATAAAACTTCCATACCTTATTTCCCTTTTAATATATTGATAGGATTTGTAGTGATGTCAACTCTTTTATTCCTGATACTGGTAAATTTGTATCTTCTCTCTGTTTTTCCAATAGGCCTGGTCAGAATTTTTTCAGTAAAATTATATGCTTTTTTTTACCAGTATTAGGAAAATTAAAACAATTTTTTTCCAACCATTTTAACAAGAAAATTATATCTTAGCCAAATGGATATAGTGGACTTCCCTATAACTCAGTTGGTAAAGAATCTGCCTGCAATGTAGAAGGCCCTGGTTCAATTCCTGGATCGGGAAAACACACTGGAGAAGGGATAGGCTACCCACTCCAGTATTCTTGGGCCTTTCTGGTGGCTTAGCTGGTAAAGAATCTGCCTGCAGTGTGGGAGGCCTGGGTTTGATCCCTGGGTTGAAAGATCCCCTGGAGAAGGTAAAGGCTACCCACTCCAGTATTCTTGCCAGGAGAATTCCTTGGACTGTATAGTCCATGGGGTTGCAAAGAGTTAGACACGACTGAGCAACGGTAAGAAGAAATGGATATATTTCCTATCTACCTTTTTGTTTCTGTATCAGAATTCTTTTCAGTTATAGAATTATTGTTTTATTGATACCATCTATAAAGGAAGCAATTATTCATGACATTTTTATTGAATTCCTCCTCTGTGCTAGATACTNTTTTTTTACCAGTATTAGGAAAATTAAAACAATTTTTTTCCAACCATTTTAACAAGAAAATTATATCTTAGCCAAATGGATATAGTGGACTTCCCTATAACTCAGTTGGTAAAGAATCTGCCTGCAATGTAGAAGGCCCTGGTTCAATTCCTGGATCGGGAAAACACACTGGAGAAGGGATAGGCTACCCACTCCAGTATTCTTGGGCCTTTCTGGTGGCTTAGCTGGTAAAGAATCTGCCTGCAGTGTGGGAGGCCTGGGTTTGATCCCTGGGTTGAAAGATCCCCTGGAGAAGGTAAAGGCTACCCACTCCAGTATTCTTGCCAGGAGAATTCCTTGGACTGTATAGTCCATGGGGTTGCAAAGAGTTAGACACGACTGAGCAACGGTAAGAAGAAATGGATATATTTCCTATCTACCTTTTTGTTTCTGTATCAGAATTCTTTTCAGTTATAGAATTATTGTTTTATTGATACCATCTATAAAGGAAGCAATTATTCATGACATTTTTATTGAATTCCTCCTCTGTGCTAGATACTAGGCTAGAGCTAGAGTTCCTCAGATGAATTAAAACATGGTGAGGGTTTGTCAGCTAGTGGGAGATAATAAGAATATCATAGCTTCTGTATAAGTGCCCTGTGGAAATAAAAGAAGGTGAGGTCAGCTCTACTTGCCATGGGTATCTTTACAGAGAGGAAGAGGTAAGAATCGTGCTGAAAAGATGAGCTTTATAAGCAGACCAGGTGTTCCAGGTAGAGGAGCTGCCAGGTGCAAGGCACAGAAGCAAAAGGAAGAATGATGGTTGTATCATGGTTCGTTTTTTCAGCTGCAAGCAACAGAAGCAGTCTTGGGTTGATTAAATGGAAATGAATTTTTTATTTAAAAATCCATTTTAGGAGTTCCCAGAATGCTGGCAGGACTGAAGGATTAAAACTACACTGGAGAACAGGTGAGGAAGGCCCTGGAGCTCCTGCACTGGGAGCTGTGGGAACCACCACCATCCCGGCCCCACAGGTGCCTGTGCTGAGCCAGAACCATGAGCTTGCCACAACTCCTGCCCCTGAAGATGGCTGTTTCTGCTACCAAACTCAGTGACAGAGTAGGTTCTATACAATTGTCCTTCATCAGGCTATTCACTCCTAAATTACCGTTTTGCATGGAGAATCTGATTGAGTTTAAATTGCCTTCCTTTATTTATTTAATGTTTATTCAACAACTCAAGCCCATACTATATGCCAGATACCATGCTGTACTCTAGGGAATCAACTGAACAAACCAATTCCTACCTTCTTGAGGTTTATAGTTTGGGAGGAGTAGTGAGGAAGATGGTTAATTTTTTTAAAAGTATATTTTGGAGACAAATATGTATAACATGTCAGGTGACAATAAGTGCTATGGAAAAAATTTTAAAATGAAGAGACATGCAGGGGAGGCTGGGAGTGTTACTGTTTTATAGAAGGTGGTCAGGGAAAGCATGCTAAGGTGAGGTGTGGGTAAACATGAAGGAAGTGAGGAGCCAGACATATGGACCTCTGGAATAAGGACCTTCCAGGCAGAGGAAACACAAATCCACATGCCCTCTGGTGGAAATATATCTACTGTGTCTAAGGGACAGCAAGAAAATTATGTGTAGCTCCAGTGTAGCTGGAGTGACTGGAGATGAAGTTGTCGACAAGGAGGAAGAAGGGGGAAGCTATTTCATATGAGGCTTTGCTGATCATTGGAAGGACTTTGGTTCTAATTCAGGGTTAGATGGAGAGCTATTCCATTTCAGAGTGTTGAACAGAATGGAGACTGTGTTGACTTGCATTTTCACAGTATTATCTAGGTGTTCTGTTACAACTATATTTTAACAAGACAAGAACAGAAGCCCCAGAGCTCTTGCAATAATCCAAGTGAGAAACAAAACAATGATGTTTTAATCAGAGTAGCAGTGGTAGTAAAGATAGTGAAAGGCGATAGGCATCTGGATATATTCTGAAGGTACTGACCTCACTACACAGGGTTGTATGTGAATGAATGGTAGTAACAAGCCTGAGAGGTGGTGGGGGCCAGATTACAAAGTCCTTTTTATAGCAAGTAAAGGAGTTTGAATTTCATCCTCAGGCTATGAGTTGTCACTTATTCAGCTTAACTAGAAGAGTCAAATATCCATTTTATTTGAGAAAGCTGATCTGGTGGCAGGGTTGAGAATGGAATTGATGGGGCCATGTTGGAGGCAGTGAAATCTAGTAGGAGACTCCTATCACCATCCAGGTAAGAGAGGATGAAGAATTTAGCAGAAACAAAGTTATCTAGCTATCGCAGTGGAGAGTGGGGAATAGTCATATAATAGTTTTCTACCTCTGTATAACAAATTATCATGAACTTAATTGTTTAAAATTATACACGTCTATTGGAGAAGGCACTGGCGACCCACTCCAGTACTCTTGCCTGGAAACTCCTATGGACAGAGGAGCCTGGTAGGCTGCAGTCTGTGAGGTCGCTAAGAGTCGGACACGACTGAGTGACTTCACTTTCACTTTTCACTTTCATGCATTGGAGAAGGAAATGGCAACCCACTCCAGTGTTCTTTCCTGAAGAATCCCAGGGACAGGGGAGCCTGGTGGGCTGCTGTCTATGGGGTCGCACAGAGTCGTACACGACTGATGTGACTTAGCAGCAGCAGCAGCAGCATACACATCTATTGTTTCACATTTTCTATGGGTGAAGAATCCAAGCATGGTTTAGGTACGNTGGCAACCCACTCCAGTGTTCTTTCCTGAAGAATCCCAGGGACAGGGGAGCCTGGTGGGCTGCTGTCTATGGGGTCGCACAGAGTCGTACACGACTGATGTGACTTAGCAGCAGCAGCAGCAGCATACACATCTATTGTTTCACATTTTCTATGGGTGAAGAATCCAAGCATGGTTTAGGTACGTTCTCTGCTCAGGGTTTCAGAAGGCTGCAATCCAGGTGATGACTGGGCTATATTCAATGGAAATTTGACTGGGGAAGTCTTCCTCCAAGTCCACGCAGGTTGTTGGAAGGATTCATTTCCTTGTGTCTGTAGGATTGAAGGCCCTGGCTTCTGTTGGCCCTTGGCTGGAGATTGCTCTCAGCCCCTAGAGGCCTCCCACAGTTCGTCATCATGGAAGACTGATTACTTCTTCAAGCCAGTGTGGAGAATCTGAGTGTGAGTCTGTCAGCAAGATGGAGTCCTATATGACATCAGGTAATCGTGGGAGTAACATTCCACCATCTTTGCCATATTCTGTCTCTTAGAAATGAGTCACAATTTCCACCCACACTCAAGGAGAAAAAATTACCCAGGGCATGAACATCAGAAAATGGATCATTGAGGGTCACCTTTTGATCTATCTCTCCACCAAATATTACAAAGAATGTTAAGAACACAGAATGGATGGGACCTAAGATGTGGCAGCGTCATTGTACGTGAGCTGGAAAATGACAGATAGAAATATAGAATGATGCCCAGCTTTACAGTTTATGTGCTTTGTGGGTGATGAGGGTCCTTCATTAAGATGAGAAGCAGAGGAAGAGCAGATAGTTTGGGAGAATACTGAGTCTTCTTTAATTTGGAAGTAAAAGATATTACAAAAGTATTGTGTTTACAAAATTACAAAAATATTACTGCCATATTTTACAAATAACAGTATTTTTTATAATGAAACAGACAATAGTTCTTCTGAACAACCTAGTTCTTATTTCTTATTTCTATAAGAAACCCAAGTTCTTATTCTCCTATTCCTAAGACAAGCAAGCAAAACTCAACTCTTGCAGTTCAAGCCATGTGTTATTTTGCTGAACTAAAAGGAAGTTTCCAGATCTATGTGAATTTCTGTGTCTCTAATGGACTCCTGCAAGCAGGGAAGCTGAACACAGAAATGGCATACCTAAAGCAGTGTCAGTGGTTTCAGGTAAGAAAAATTATTTCTAGAAAGTTAAATCATCCAGGAATTCTGTGTTTATATGTAACTTACACATTTAAAGTTATTTTAGAAATTATCTATCATCTATAAAGGAAGCATCTTCATTTGACTTTGTGGTTAGAGAGAATATTCCTTATTTCACGTTTGCTAAGAAGGGAGGCAGATGACACCACCCTTATGCAGAAAGTGAAGAGGAACTAAAAAGCCTCTTGATGAAAGTGAAAGAGGAGANCCTTTCACATTTACCAGGGTGCAAAGTACTTTGTGGGCTTCCCAGGTGGTGTTAGAGGTAAAGAACCCACCCACCAATGTAGGTGATGTGAGAGACACTGGTTTGATCCCTGGGTCAGGAAAAGCCCCTGGAGGAGAACATGGCAACCCACTCCAGTACTCTTGCCTGGAGAATCCTGTGAACAGAGGAGCGTGGTGGGGTACAGTCCATAGAGTCGCAAAGAGTGAGACATGACTGAAGCGACTTAGCACAGCACAGCACAAAATACTTTGTAGGAGCCTCATTCTCTGCTCACCCCAGCCCCTGAAACCTTCCCACTGCGCTTGTTCTTTTCTCATCCTCGAAGCCTCTCTTCCTTGTCACGTTTCTGCTCTTTGATTGCCCTAAATCCCAGGGTGTATATGGACAAGGATGCAGGGTCAGTGTAGGAGGGAAGAGGAATTCATTTTCTTGCTTTATGGCTCTACCCGTGTCTTTATCCTTAAATGTTAACAGTGCTCTCTGTTCCTAACAGTTACCTCACATGGAGCCTTATGTGTCATCGTCAGTCCATGGTGGTTATAAACTGGAAGCCTAGCTCTGGAGTCTGGGTCCAAATCCCAACTCTCCAGTCTCCTAGCTCTGTGTCTTGGACAAGTTATTTAATGCCTTGGGTTCCTCATCTATGGGCTTCCTTTGTGGCTCAGCTGGTAAAGAATCTGCCTGCAATGCTGGAGACCTGGGTTGATCCCTGGGTTGGGAAGATTCNAGCCTAGCTCTGGAGTCTGGGTCCAAATCCCAACTCTCCAGTCTCCTAGCTCTGTGTCTTGGACAAGTTATTTAATGCCTTGGGTTCCTCATCTATGGGCTTCCTTTGTGGCTCAGCTGGTAAAGAATCTGCCTGCAATGCTGGAGACCTGGGTTGATCCCTGGGTTGGGAAGATTCCTTAGAGAAGGGAAAGGCTACCCACTCCAGTATTCTGGTCTGGAGAATTCCATGGACTGTATAGTCCATGGGGTTGCAAAGAGTCAAACATGACTGAGCGACTTTCATATACATACATACATACCTCATCTATAAAATAGGAATGACATATCCTCATAGCATTGTTATGAGGATTAAATGAGTCAGTGTTTACAAAGTATCCAGGGCCTGGCATATAGACAAACATATCTAAATACTGGGACTCATTTTAGAAAAGTGACATCTATACTTTCTATGGAGCAGGGAATAGCAACCCACTCCAGTATCCTTGCCTGGGAAATCCCATGGACAGCGAAGCCTGGTGGGCTACAGTCCATGGGGTTGCAAAAGAGTCAGACACAACTTAGCAGCTAAACAACAACGACACTTTCTAAATTTTTCTGAAGCTGGTAGATAGTGCAACATTTGCATGTACGCAATACTATCCTTGAAACCTCTTCAGTAGCCTATGAATTGCACCATTTGGAATCCTACTGATAGTTTCTTTGTTAAGTGCCTGTTGAAGGATTTGGCTTGCATTTAGAGATATGGAAAGTATGTATCTTTAAACTTGAAAACTGCATTCAGCACCAAGAGATGCTGTCTCAGTGATAGCTCCGGGGAAGGTCTGAGACACCCAAGGCAACAGCAAACTCTCCTTTTCACGCTTATTCGGAGGAATACAGTCAGCCTGAAATGCTGGGCAGAACTGCCTGCTGCTTATGCTACATAAATCACTCTCAGCTCTCACTTTCTGAACACACGGTAGCATTTTTAAGTTATCTGTATGTATGAGGTGGCTCCATGCTCATGGAAACTGCAGGAGAGCCCACTGATTTGAGATCAGAACAGTCCTGCCACAGCTACCAGGAGTCTTGAAGAAGTCTTAAACCTCCCTGGCTCTGAAATGATTGCTCAGGTCTCTGCTGGTGCAAATGATCTATGGTTTTATGAAGCCCAGAAGGAAGCTGATGAGAATAATCAGTTATTTAATTGGTACCATTACCTTAATCTCTGTGGGCTGTTAACTGAGTAGAGACGACAGTGGGACTTTCTTATTTCAACTGTGGGGACAGAGAGAGGGTTGCCAGGTCCTCAGACCCTTCCTTTTCAGCCTTCACTGCAGTATTCTCACCTTCAAGCTCTGCGTTCAAGTTCATGCTCATGTTCTGTAGAGGTTTATCTCGTGTCACGCTCCCAGGCAGAATTCTTTATTTCACTGCCATGCGTTTAGAGAGTACATGAGAACTGAGGATTGAGATCACCTTCTGGACTGAGGTTCAGGAAGTTTCTGTTGTCAATATAGCACAGAAGCCCAGCCAGTAAAGGTAAGTTAAGCATCAGTCAGTTTCCACATCCAGGAAACAGGTATTGGGTCTAAAAGATGTTTCCTGTGTTCACTTTTCCTTTCATTGCCCTTTTCTGTTTAGTTTCCATGAGAATCTATTTGGGGAAATCTGGCAAGTATTGGGCATATTTGTCGCTGGTCCACTTGTTTCCTCGTGGCAGGAAGACAAGGAGAAGGATATAGAAAGGAGAAAAGTAGGTTCTTAAAAAGCTGCTTTTAAAGGATCAAATTAAATTCTGGAAAAATAGAATCATCTTTGACAGGGCTTTTTGAGACAAAATAAGAAAAGAGTTCTTTTGAAGGTCATCAAGCCAAAATCTGTTGTTCCATGCACATTTCCAAATGTTTTTTTCTTTTTCTCTATCTCTGCTGGGCACCAAGTTCACATTCTGAGCTCATGACATTCAACTAATGGCTGTCTTGTGTCATTTGTTTCTCTTGCAGAGAGTGTCAGAAAAAACCCTCAAAGTCTGGAGAAAAATGACCTTTCAAGGCATATGAAGTCTGTGGCCTGCCGCATGTTTTGGTCTCACTAACCTCTGCTGACTGAGATGCATGGCACTGGGCCTGCAGGCAGTCCACTGATCATCACACCTCTCAGCATGCATCAACTGTTCAGACTGGTCTTGGGACAAAAAGACCTTTCGCGAGCCGGAGACCTCTTTTCCTTAGAGGACTCTGAGATTGAAGACAGCCTGACAGAAGCTTTGGAGCAAATCAAAATCATTAGCTCATCTTCGGTAAGTAAACTAGCTTGTAGACTAGATCCCTGAAACAATCTATTCTGGAGCTAAATGATTGTACATGTTCTGGGGGAAAAGATCTTTGCAGAGGAAAGAGGAAGGACCACTCAGGTCGGTCTCTCTTAACTCTGCCCTGTGGTTTAGTTGGCATCTAAGAAATAACACCAGGGAAGTCTTTGACTTGAGGGGGAGGGGCCAGTCAGACTATCTTTTGTCCATCCATGGAGACCAGAACTCTGGAAATTGCAGGCCAGAGTGGAATTTTCAAAAGAAAAGCAAAAAGATTATCTAAAGGTTGTTTCTGAATCCTTGAGATGACACAGAGATGATCTGAGGAAAAGCAGACCCACCAAGCTGCACAGGAGCATCAGTAAACAAAGCAGGGTGTTGGGTGGGAGCTGAATAATGAAAGAAGGCAAGCTGACACCTCCTGCCCTGCAGGCAACACGAGAAAGGAGAACCCCCAGAAGTGACAGTCGCCCAGGGCTTAATAATGCTGATTCTGTTTACTTTCATATAATCTCCATAGTTTAAAACCTTCTCCTTGCTACTTTTTCTATACTCCCCCCCCCATTTAATTCAAGTCACCCATTAGTGGACCCTAGTTGTGATCAGACAAATTTAAAATCTCCATCAGCCCTCCCATTTCTTTCACTTCTCCTCAATGTCAAGATTATGTGTCCTGAAAGCACGTCTCCAAGAGACTGGATGTCGAGTGCCCAAGGTGGCTTGATGTTGGCCTTCTTGGTTGTGCTTAGAGATGGGTCCCATTTCAGAGGCCAAGACCACCTAGTATCCCTCCCATCCTCTCAGCCTGATAGCCTTTCCCAGCACTTGGCACAAACATGTGCCAGGCAAAGGAAAGAGACTGGACTTGAGCCATAAAATACCGAGTAGCAAATATGTACATATTTCAGAGATATCAGCTTTCTTCCATGTCATAATGGAAAGATGTTTGAAAGGCATAATAGCAACCAGTGCAGCTTCCTCCTCAAATCTGTCAGCATGTTCTCTTTTTGGCTGCCATTAACATGCCAAGTCCCCCCAGTGACCAGTGAAGTCATTGCCTAAACAGTCTTCTTTTCTCAGGTAATGTCTTTGACAGCAATTATGTGTCCAGAAAATTAATCAACCTAGTCTGACTCAAAAAAAACAAAGCATTTCTCTGGTACATTTCCACTTTCTGAGTAGGATGTGCATGCTATTTCTAGCAACCCCTTCCTTCACATTCCTCTGGAAATAAATTGGCTGAAAATACTACTGATTTCCTCTAATAGGAAATATGTATATGCATGTGTATACAAATACCTATCTGTATCTGTATTTCCCTGAAGCCTGTTTCCACTAGAGGTCACTAGTGCCAACAATTTCTTTTGTTTCGTGAGTTGCTTTGTCTCACAGATGACAAATTCAGAATTTTGGGACTGGTGAGTTCTATTATGTGACTCCACTTTTAACCATTAAGGCTGATATGTCCTTTGCTTTCAAGAGCATTGTTCATCCTTTAAGCCCTCCACTCAGCATCCCAACCAGACCAGTAGGTCTGGAGAGCTAGCAGTCCTCCTGCGATCCTCATGTACTAACTTCTGTCACACCCTGTTTCTTCCATTCTCTGCCTGTACCAGGTGGCACAGTTGGTAAAGAATCCACTTGCCAATACAGGAGACACAAGTTTGATCCCTGAGTTGGGAAGATCTCCTGGAGTAGGAAATGGCAACCCACTCCAGTATTCTTGCCTGAAAATTCCCTTGGATAGAGAAGCCTGGTGGGCTATACTCCATGTAGTTGCAAAGAGTCAGACACAAACTGAGCACACACAGACACACACACAACTGTGGCACAAAGTAGATAACTGGCAGGAAGAAAAGAGCCAATTTTTTAAGAGAGTTTTGATCATGCAGATCAATCCAGTTTTTAAATGCAGGGATCATGTTGATCAGTTTTTGAGTTGCTCATCAATTCTACTTATAAATATGTCCCTGTTAGCCTTCCTTCCCTCCTCCCTTCCTTTAAAAGCCATCAAGTTTCATTGTTCCTGAAACAATTTCTAGTGTGTCTAGTTCTTACTGATTGCTTCTTTCCAAATTACTCTTTTGCATTATAGTCTGTTCTTATAGAAAGTCATCTATTCATGCATCCTTAAGTGTGATCTCTACATGGGGGAATCCCAGATCTATGTTTTCAGCCTTCAGATCTCTTGCTAAACTTCAGGCTCATACTAATTGATATCCATCACCTCAAATTCAATATGTCTAAATTAGAAGTTATCACCTTTCTTCCGTTTATACTGCCTCTTCCCTAGATCTCCAGGTTTGAAACCTGCAGTCATTCTTGACTTCTTTCTCTCACTCTCTCCTTTCCCTGTAAGTTCTGTAGCACTGCCTGAGAAATGCCTCTTCATCTGCTCCTTCTGTTCCTTCCCACTGCTATCACCTTGGCTTAGGCTCTCAAACCAATTGTTCTCCCTGCCTTTGGCCCTGCCTTTCTCTAGTTCAGTCTACTAACAATTACCAGCTTAAATTTCCCAAGCCAGATTTTGTTACATGTCTTTCCATTGTTCATGCCCTTTCCATGATGTCTCAGTGACTGTAACATTCAATGACTCATACCAGCAATTAGAGCCTTGAACCACAGTGCCTACTCTGTGGTTTCTTCTTGTAGCTGCATCCCATCCTTCCCTTATAACCAAGACCCACTAAATATTCCTTCTTAGACCTTTCCTAATGACCTTGCATTTCAGTAATCAATTCCACCTCTCAGTTCAGTTCAGTCGCTCAGTTGTGTCCAGCTCTTTGAGACCTCATGGACTGCAGCATGTCAGGCCTCCTGGTCCATCATCAACTCCTGGAGTTTACTCAGGCTCATGTCCATTGAATTAGTGATGCCATCCAACCTTCTCATCCTGTCATCCCCTTCTCCTCCCACCTTCAGTCTTTCCCAGAAATAGAGTATTTTCAAATGAATCAGTTCTTCGCATCAGTTCCTCTTTATAAACATAAAACTGAAAGGGACCTTCTAAACTGTCTTTTCCAACTTCCTTCCAGCAGAAATCCCTTCTTTAGGATTCTTGACAACCAGGTGGCCTCTCCTTCTATTTTTGCAATGATGAGAACATGCTAGGTTTCTGACTTTTTTTTCCTGCTCCTCCATTTTCCTTCAGTAAATTGTCCCTTTCCATTGCATGAACCTTTCCTTGATGGGATCCTGAATCAAGGTTCTCTACCTTGCCCTTTGCCAGGGAAAGAGAAAAGCAGGAGTGAGGGACACCTGACCCAAGATATGCCGATCAGATTTTCTTTCCCAGTGATTCTAGGAAAGAAATTAGCAAAGGGTGAGTTATTATGATGATGGTATTCCAAAAAGACAGTCCTCACTTTATACCCTTCTGTGACTATAGCTGTCTCAGTCATTGCCTTTCTAAGGCTAAGTACTACAAATTCCCCTTGAAATCTGTCAGCCACCTCTTATCTTTTATTATTTTATTTATTTTGCTTCAGTTATCCAGATTTTTTCTGCTGTTTATGATCAAAGAATCCTAACAAAGAGATAGCTTGTTCTACTGTTGGAAGGTGAAATTGTTAGTCTTCTTCCTTTTAGTTTAATAAAATCTCTCTCTTTATAAATATTTTCTGTCCATTATCCTTTAGTCTGGTTTCTGCCCTTAACAATCAAGAGAATTAAACTTCTGTTGCTATGAGAAGAACTTTAAACATATGCAGGTAAGTATCAAGTCTCGCCTCTGGCTTCTATCTTCCCAGTTGACTATCCTTACTGTCCTTATATTTTCCCCTGACAAAGGAAGGCTCTGTAGCAGAGAAAAGTTACACCAGTCTCTGGTCTGAAAACACAATTTTGTCAGTACATGAGAAATGCTGTTTAAATCATGCTGTCAGAAATATAAAATAGATGCTGACTTAGTGATTTATGATGAAAAGTGTCACTCACGTCCAGCAGAATTCTCGTGTGTTCCATGCTGTTCTCACTGAGTCTGTTTATTCAGTCTGTCTCTGCTACTGACTAGGCTTCTTACTCCTGTATTTTAACCTATATTTTAGCCCTACCTCCCTGAGATTTTATTTAACTCAACTGTAAAGTCACCCATGTACAGGTTGTGCCTTGGGGTTAGCCTTCAGGGTTGTTTGTCTAATCCTCACAGGGCAACCTCTTTTCCAGATTCTTGGAGGCTGCCTCATTGTAGCTCCCAAAGATTGTCTACATACTCAGCATTCTGGGTACCTTCCCCTGGGATCATTTATATTTATTATTGTAATTTATCATTGCCTACTACTTGAACCAGTTGTTTGAAACAGTTGCTGATACTAGTCAGAGACTTTGTTTCTAAAGCTTCTTTTCAATAGTAACATGGTGCAGTTGGCCACATTTATCCTGTGATATGCCAAGAACCTCACGTTGAATCAAGACTTGAAATTAGATAACTTGAAAAAATGTTAAGTATATTATGTTACATTTTAAACCATTGAAATAATATTCTTGTCTCATTTTAGAATATCTATACCTTTGAAAAAACTATGATTCTGGGAATTTCCTGGTTGTCCAGTGGTTAGAACTCTGTACTTTCACTGTCAAGGGTACAGGTTTGATCCATATGCAGGGAACTAGAATACAACACGGTGAGTAATGTGGCCAAATTAAAGAAAAAAAAAACAACACATAATTCTGTCCAGTACATTAGTTATCATTCCCAGCTTTCTATAATCTAGACATTTAGCAAGCAAGCCTTTAGTCCTTCCCCCAAAGTCACTCACAAAAGAATCAAACATCACTAGATTCTGCGCTGCAGTCCATGCATCAGTTACTCCAAGACAGAGCTGGAAACTATTTTATATTTAGGCTTGCGTTCAGAAAATGACTTATTCAGAATTCTAAGTTCCCAAATATGCCTTTAAGTTTTATCTTTTCATTTCAAGCCCTTTCTGGAATCAGTTCAGTTCAGTCGCTCAGTCGTGTCCAAATCTTTGCGACTCCATGAATCACAGCACAAAATGCCTCCCTGGCCATCACCAACTCCCGGAGTTCAGCCAAACTGATGTACATCGAACAATGATGCCATCCAGCCATTTCATCCTCGGTCGTCCCCTTCTCCTCCTGCCCCCAATCCCTCCCAGCATCAAAGTATTTTCCAATGAGTCAACTCTTCGCATGAGGTGGCCAGAGTACTGGAGTTTCAGCCTCAGCATCAGTCCTTCCAATGAACACCCAGGACTGGTCTCCTTTAGAATGGACTGGTTGGATCCTCCTGCAGTCCAAGGGACTCTCAAGAGTCTTCTCCAACACCACAGTTCAAAAGCATCAATTCTTCGGTGCTGAGCTTTCTTCACAGTCAACTCTCACATCCATACATGACCACTGGAAAAATCATAGCCTTGACTAGATGGACCTTTGTTGGCAAAGTAATATCTCTGCTTTTGAATATGCTATCTAGGTTGATCATAACTTTCCTTCCAAGGAGTAACCGTCTTTTAATTTCATGGCTGCAATCACCATCTGCAGTGATTTTGGAACCCAGAAAAATAAAGTCTGACACTGTTTCCACTCTTTCCCCATCTATTTCCCATGAAGTGATGGGACCAGATGCCATGATCTTCGTTTTCTGAATGTTGAGCTTTAAGCCAACTTTTTCACTCTCCTCTTTCACTTTCATCAAGAGGCTTTTTAGTTCCTCTTCATCATCTGCATATGGTGTTATATGCATATCTGAGGTTATTGATATTTCTCCGGGCAATCTTGATTCCAGCTTGTGCTTCTTCTAGCCCAGCGTTTCTCATGATGTACTCTGCATATAAGTTAAATAAGCAGGGTGACAATATACAGCTTTGACATACTCCTTTTCCTATTTGGAACCAGTCTGTTGTTCGATGTCCAGTTCTAACTGCTGCTTCCTGACCTACATATAGGTTTCTCAAGAGGCAAGTCAGGTGGTCTGGTATTCCCATCTCTTTCAGAATTGTCCACAGTTTATTGTGATCCACACAATCAAAGGCTTTGGCATAGTCAATAAAGCAGAAATAGATGTTTTTCTGGAACTCTCTTGCTTTTTCCATGATCCAGCGGATGTTGGCAATTTGATCTCTGGTTCCTGTGCCTTTTCTAAAACCAACTTGAACATCTGGAAGTTCACAGTTCACGTATTGCTGAAGCCTGGCTTGAAGAATTTTGAGCATTACTTTACTAGCGTGTGAGATGAGTGCAATTGTGCGGTAGTTTGAGCATTCTTTGATATTGCCTTTCTTTGGGATTGGAATGAAAACTGACCTTTTCCAGTCCTGTGGCCACTGCTGAGATTTCCAAATTTGCTGGCCTATTGCGTGTGGCACTTTCACAGCATCATCTTTTAGGATTTGAAATAGCTCCACTGGAAGTTTGTAGTGATGCTTTCTAAAGCCCACTGAACTTCACATTCCAGGATGTCTGGCTCTAGATGAGTGATCACACCATTGTGATTATCCAGGTCATGAAGATCTTTTTTGTACAGTTCTGTGTATTCTTGCCACCTCTTCTTAATATCTTCTGCTTCTGTTGGTCCACACCGTTTCTGTCCCTTATCGAGCCCATCTTTGCATGAAATGTTCCCTTGGTATCTCTACTTTTCTTGAAGACATCTCTAGTCTTTCCCATTCTGTTATTTCCCTCTATTTCTTTGCATTGATCGCTGAGCAAGGCTTCTTTCTTATGTCTCTTTGCTATTCTTTGGAACTCTGCATTCGAATGGGAGTATCTTTCCTTTTCTCCTTTGTTTTTTGCTTCTCTTCTTTTCTCAGCTACTTGTAAGACATCCTCAGACAGCCATTTTGCTTTTTTGCATTTATTTTCCATGGGGATGGTCTTGATCCCTGTCTCCTATACAATGTCACCAATCTCCATCCATAGTTCATCAGGCACTCTGTCTATCAGATCTAATCCCTTAAATCTATTTCTCACTTCCACTGTATAATCATAAGGGATTTGATTTAGGTCATACCTGAATTGTCTAGTGGTTTTCCCTACTTTCTTCAATTTAAGTCTGAATTTGGCAATAAGGAGTGCGTGATCTGAGCCACAGTCAGCTCCCAGTCTTGTTTTTGCTGACTGTATAGAGCTTCTCCATCTTTGGCTGCAAAGAATATAATCAATCTGATTTTGGTGTTGACCATCTGGTGATGTCCATGTGTAGAGTCTTCTCTTGTGTTCTTGGAAGAAGGTGTTTGCTATGACCAGTGTGTTCTCTTGGCAAAACTCTGTTAGACTTTGCCCTGCTTCATTCTGTACTCCTAGGCCAAATTTGCCTGTTACTCCAGGTGTTTCTTGACTTCCTACTTTTGCATTCCAGTCCCCTACAATGAAAAGGACAGCTTTTTGGGGTGTTAGTTCTAAAAGGTCTTGTAGGTCTTCAAGAAGCATTCAACTTCGGCTTCTTCAGCATTACTGGTTGGGGCATAAGCTTGGATTACTGTGATGTTGAATGGTTTGCCTTGGAAACGAACAGAGATCATTCTGTCATTTTTGAGATTGTATCCAAGTACTGCATTTCGGACTCTTTTGTTGACCATGATGGCTACTCCATTTCTTCTGAGGGATTCCTGCCCACAGTAGTAGATATAACGGTCATCTGAGTTAAATTCACCCATTCCAGTCCATTTTAGTTTGCTGATTCCTAGAATGTCGATGTTCACTCTTCCCATCTCCTGTTTGACCACTTCCAATTTGCCTTGATTCATGGACCTGACATTCCAGGTTCCTCTGCAGTGTTGCTGTTTACAGCATCGGACCTTGCTTCTATCACCAGTCACATCCAGAACTGGGTATTGTTTTTGCTTTGGCTCCATCCCTTCATTCTTTCTGGAGTTATTTCTCCACTGATCTCCAGTAGCATATTGGGCACCTACTGACCTGGGGAGTTTCTCTTTCAGTATCCTATCATTTTGCCTTTTTATATTGTTCATGGGGTTCTCAAGGCAAGAATCCTTAAGTGGTTTGCCATTCCCTTCTCCAATGGACCATATTCTTTCAGACCTCTCCACCATGTCTTGGGTGGCCCCACACAGTGTGGCTTGGTTTCATTGAGTTAGACAAGGCTGTGGTCCATGTGATCAGACTGGCTAGTTTTCTGTCATTGTGGTTTCAGTGTGTCTGCCCTCCGATGCCCTCTTGCAACACCTACCATCCTACTTGGGTTCTCTTACCTTGGACATGGGGTATCTCTTCACGGCTGCTCCAGCAAAGTGCAGCTGCTGCTCCTTACCTTGGATAAGGTCACTCCTCCTGACCTTGAATGTGGAGTAGCTCCTCTTGGCCCTCCTGCACCTGCACAGCTGCCACTTGTGGAATACCCTTACCTAATAATTCATTTCTTCTACTACTAGGCTCTCCTTCCAGATTCCTCAGGTCAGACTGTCTCCTGTCCACTTAGCCTCTTCTCACACTCTCAACACCACTTTTTCTTTGATGCTCACTCATACCTCATCGATCTACCTACCTTCCAGTTCTCTTCAATTTTTTTAACAATAAAAAATGTTAAATACACAAAAATCACCCAATTTAAGAAATTAAACAAAATTGTTGTCACCTGCATGTTTCTCTCTTCCCCTTCCATACTCCTCCCTTTCCTCTCTTAAAGTAACCAATATCCTGTTGCGGTATTTATCCATATGTGTTTTTATTTCTTTGCTACATATGCATGGCTCAAAAGTGACTTATAGCATTGTAGTTCATGTTTTTAAACTTTATATAATGATGTAATAAGGCTCAATATTATGTCCTTGGGGTTTATCTATGTCAGGATGTGCAGTCCCAGTTCATTTGTTTTCAGTGCAGTAGAGTGTTCCATCACACGACCACGCCGCAGTTTACTTACCCAGGCTTCTTTTGATGGATATTCACTATTCTAACAGTGCCACAGTGAACATTCTTATAATTAACAATTCTGGCAAGGTGCTTAATATCTATTGTACACAGTCAGTAGTGAAACAACTAAATTTAGGGTTTCACATACTTTCAATTTTCTGATAAACCACTAAATTGCTCTCCAATATGGTTTAACCAATTTACACTCTGATCAGTCATGTGAAGAGTCTCAGTGGGTTTATTTCTTGATCAATACTTGTTTTTTTATCAGATTTTAAACATTTCTGTCCGTTTAAGTGAAGCAGTGTCTGATTGATATTTCAACCTGCAGTACTTTCATTATTGATGAGTCTGATCACTTTTTCAGGTATTTCTTTGCTATTTGCATTTAAATTTCCTTTTCAGTAAAGTACTTCCTTAAGGTTTGGGCTTTTTTTTTTTTTTTTCATTTTTCTCTTGAGGTTTAAGAAGAATCTGTTCTTATTAATTTAAAGGGGATTTTTCTGTATATCTTTCTATGAATCCTTGTCACTTTGTGCATGTTGCATACCTCTTACTCAAGTATAGCTTGCCTTTTACTGTAACATCTTGATACCCAATAGGACAAGTACCTTCTAACTCTTTCTTTAAAACTTCTTTGATTCATTTCTATTCTTTAATAATTTTGCATAAGCTTCTCAAGTTTTGTGAGTAATTCTGTCAGTATCTTGACTGGAATTTTATTATATCTGTAGATTAATTTGAAGTAAATTAACAACTTTATGGTACTATTTTTTTTATCTGTAGATACTGTGTATCTGTCCATTTATTTAGATCTTCTTCAATATCTTTTAATAAGGTTTTATGACTTTTTACTCAAGGATCTTGAGTCTTATTACATATCTTTTTAAAAATTTATAAATATTTTATATTTTTAGCTGAAGTTATAAATGTTGCCCTTTTAATAATTATATTTTCCAACAATTTCTGAGAAGATTATAGCATAAATGACACTGTATAGTGATATTATGTCCAATAAACTCCCTCAACTCTCATTGTCTGTAATTTTTTCCATTTATTCAAAAAATATTTATTAGGTACCTACTATGTGCTAGAGACTTCTATGCTGAGGACATAGGAGTAAACAAAACAGAGAAAACCTGTCATCATAATATATTTAATTGGGTGAGACAGAAATAAAATAAATAAGGAAAATATATAGTATGTAAAGAGAGGATAAGAAAATTTGCAGAAAATAAAACAAAGAATGGGAACATAAGATTAGAGTTTTGAAAACTATTAAGTTGGGCAGACAAGACAGGCCATACTAAGAAGCTAACATGTAAGCAAAACTTGAAGGAGATGAAAGAGCATTACCTGTGGATACCTTCAGGAAATCATTTTGGGTAAAGGGACCATCGAATCAAAGGTCCTTAAGTTGAGGGCAGCCTAGAGTTTTTGAGGAACAGAAAAGTGGTCAGTGTGCTATTAGCAGAGGGAGCAAAGTGGGAAAATCATAGATGAGGTCAGAAGGGAAAGGCAGCTGGATCACTTAGGACCCTGGGTGGAGAGCTGGAGAATTCTGACACCAGACGAGTAATACAACCTACCTTCACTTTTCCTGTTTTGAGAAGAGTCTGCTAAAAAGGCAAAAATGGAGCAGGGAGGCCAATTAACATGCTTCACAATAGTCTGGATGTAAGAAACAACAGAGACTCTTGGAGTAGTAGAGGTGATAAGAAGTGTTCTGATTCTGGATATGTTTTGAAAATGGAGCAAACCATATTCACTGACATGGGCATGACATGTAAAAAGAGAGAGAGAAAGAGAGAGGTGGGAGGGTTCCAAGATTTGAGGCCTGAAAAACTGCAATGACACAGTTGTTGTTAAGCAAAACAGAGAGGACTGGGAGGAACAGATTTAGGGGAGGGGAGAAAGAATCATGGGTTCTTCAGATACATAAAGTCTAAGCTGTCAGACATCTGAGTGGTAATAAAGTGTAGACAGTTGGATGTAAGCATCTGGAGGTGAGGAGAGAAGTCTGAGCTAGACACTTTAAGTTTGGAATTCATCAGCCTTGAAACTAGATAGGATCACCAAGGGAATCAGTGTAGACAGGAAAGAAACAAGTCCAAAGACTGAGCCTGGTGCTCAAATATCAAGATGATGAAGCAGGACAAATAAAGTTGACTGGGAGAAAGGCTCACAGAAGGAGGAAGAAAGTCAGAAGAGCTTGAAGTCCTGAGAGCCAAATGGAGACACTATCAAGGATAGGGTGATGCCAAACTCTCCCGATAGGTCTCTGAGGTGAGGACTGAAAACTGACCACTATTCCAGCACGTGAAGGTCACTGCGACTTGATAAACGCATTATCATTGGATAGAGAGGAGTGAAAGCTGGGTTGGAGTTAAAGACAGAATGGGAGAAGATTTGAAGAAAATGAACTGTGGACACTGCATTTTCCTCCTGAAAGGAGTAGGGAAATGGAGTGGTAATTAAGAATAGGGAGTCCAAGAAAGGATTTTTTAAAGAAGAGAGAAACACATTCTTTGGAACTTTTTATATATACAGTCCTCATCTTAAAATAATGATGGCTTTATTTCTTCCTTTTCAATTCTTATGTCTTTTATTTGATTTCTCTGTCTCATCCTGACTAGCTCTCGAGAACAATGCTGAATAGAATGAGGATAGTGGATATGCTTTTTTCCTTCTTTAAAGGGAGCTTTCTAAACTTTCAGTGTAAGTATGTTTCCTCCAGGCTTTTGGTTTTAACGCCTTTTGTCAGATTAAAAAGCTTTCCTTTTATTCCTATTTTTCTAAGAATTGTTAAAGTTTATTAACTGCTTCTTCTGCTCTTTTAAGATAATCCTATTTTCCCTTTTAATTTCTTAATGTGGTGAACTGCAGTAATAGATTTTTAAATAGAATACCATTGTTGCACTCCTAGGATAAACTCCTAGGAGTTATGTCCCTGGTGGCTCAGATAGTAAAGAATCTGCCTGCATTGCAGGAGACCTAGGTTCAATTCCTAGATTGGGAAGATTCCCTGGAGAAGAGAATGGCAACCCACTCCAGTATTCATGCCTGGGAAATCCCATGGACAGAGGAGCCTGGCAGATTCCTATAGTCCATGGGTTCACAGAGTTAGATGGTTTTTCCAGTAGTCATGTATGGATGTGAGAGTTGGACTGTGAAGAAAGCTGAGCACTGAAGAATTGATGCTTTTGAACTGTGGTGTTGGAGAAGATTCTTGAGAGTCCCTTGGACTGCAAGAAGATCCAACCAGTCCATTCTAAAGGAGATCAGCCCTGGGTGTTTTTTGGAAGGAATGATGCTAAAGCTGAAACTCCAGTACTTTGGCCACCTCATTCGAAGAGTTGACTCATTGGAAAAGACTCTGATGCTGGGTGGGATTGGGGGCAGGAGGAGAAGGGGACGACCGAGGATGAGATGGCTGGATGGCATCATTGACTCGATGGATGTGAGTTTGACTGGACTCTGGGAGTTGGTGATGGACAGGGAGGCCTGACATACTGGGATTCATGGGGTTGCAGAGTCAGACACGACCGAGCAACTAAACTGAACTGAACTGAACTGAAGGACTAACACTTTTTTGGAACAGTAAGGCTGGCCTATAATTACCTTCTCTTCTACTAAATTTACCTGGCTTTGATATCAAGGTATAAATACTAGTCTCATAAAATAAGTTGGGAAATGTCTCACATTTCTATGATTTACAACAATTTTATCAGATGGTGATGATCTATTTCTTGATCCCATCAGTTCAGTTCAGTCGCTCAGTCGTGTCCAACCCCATGGACTGCAGCATGCCAGGCTTCCCTGTCCATCACCAGCCCCTGGAACTTGCTCAAACTCATGTACATCAAGTTGGTGATGCCATTCAACCATCTCATCCTCTGTCGTCCCCTTCTCCTCCTGCCTTCAGTCTTTTCCAGGAACAGGGTCTTTTCCAATGAGTCAGTTCTTCAGATCAGGTGGCCAAAGTATTGGAGTTTCAGCTTCATTATCAGTCCTTCCAATGAGTATTCAGGATAGATTTCCTTTAGAAAGCGATAAAATCCTCTGGACACCATGACATTTTTTGTTTGGTTGGTTGGTTGTTTTTTATTTTTTTTTTGGTAGGCTTTTAAGGTACTTATTCAATTTTTTTGAAGAAAATTAAAGAATTTTTGCTTCAGTCACTTTTGGTAAAATATTATTTCTAGAAAATTGTACATCTCTGAGCTTTCAAATTTATTGGCATAAAAATGTTTGTGTTATTCTTATTTTTTGTATTTGACTGCATCTGTATTTAAATGCTCTTTTTCACTGTTGTCTTTCATCAAAATTTTCAGTTTTGTTTTTTTTTATAGCTTTTAGTTTATTAATCATCTGTAGGATCTTTTTTCTGACTAAATTCTTTTTTAGTGCTTATGATTTTCTTTTTGTTCTTTCTTGGATTGTAATTTGCTTTTTTCTCTCAACCCCTTCAGGATTTTTTTTTTTTTTTACTGTCTTATCTTTCTAATGTAAGCATTTAAGTCCACAAATTTCTTGTTAAGTACTACTTAGGTTCCTCCTACAAGTTTTTGAGGCATAATATTTTCATTACGAATTCTAAATTTTTATTTTGATTGTTATTTCCTCTTTGTCACATAAATTAGATGTTTGTGCTTTAATTCCTCAGAGAATATTTGTAATCTTCTGTTGAGTTAAAATTTAACTGTAGTCAAAAAATGTGAACTGCATGATACCAATTGTTTGGAAATGGTTGACTGGCTTTGTAGCATAGTTTATGGCTTATTTGTGTACATAATAATAGCTAATGCTTAAGTAGCACTTGCTTTGTTCCAGGAACCCTTCTAATAGCTTGTTGTTTTAGTAGCTGCTCAGTCGTGTCTGACTCTGTAGCCCGCCAGGCTCCTCTGTCCATGGGATTTCCCAGGCAAGAATACTGGAATGGGTTGTCATTTCCTCCTCCAAGGCATCTTCCTGAGCCAGAGTCTTCTGTGTCTTCTGCATCCCAGGTGGATTTTTTTACCCGCTGAGCCATGGGGGAAGCCCAAAAGTGTGAAAGTTCTAGTCTGAAAGAAATTGCAAAGAAATGAATTCATGTCATGCATAAGATTTTCTTTAAGGCATGATATAATTCAAAACTAAATGGCAAATTTCTCTTTCTTCATAATGGTAGGTCTTATAATTGACACTTTTTTTTTTACATTTGATAAATTACAATGAATTTGTCTAAAGTTATGCAATAGCTCTATTTTCCTATTAATCCAAGGAACTTGGAACACTTTCATGTCCATCTTACATATTCTTAAGCAGCACTTTTATGCTACCTTGTTTAATGCCTTCAAAATTATTCTTTAAAATTACTGATTTTTTTTTTTAATTCAGCCAAAGCTTGAGTACCTAATGTTCTTTGGAAGGAATGATGCTAAAGCTGAAACTCCAGTACTTTGGCCACCTCATGCAAAGGATTGACTCATTGGAAAAGACTGATGCTGGGAGGGATTGCGGGCAGGAGGAGAAGGGGATGACAGAGGATGAGAAGGCTGGATGGCATCACCGACTCGATGCTATTGGACATGAGTTTGAGTGAACTCCAGGAGTTAGTGATGGACAGGGAGGCCTGATGTGCTGGTGATGGACAGAGAAACCTGCAATTCATGGCGTTGCAAAGAGTCGGACACAACTGAGCGACTGAACTAAACTGAACTGAATGTTTCCTTGTTTCTTTTCTCACCATTCCTTTAAAAAAAAATTAGTTTCTTCTTTTTGACTTCTGAATCCAAATTCCTACTTTCTTAAGTATACATTTTGAAGTCCCCTCAGTGACCGTCTGTTAGTAACAAATTTTCTCAATGTTTTTCTGCTTTCTAGACTTTTTGTCTTCATTTTGCCTTTAATTTTGAATAATTTTCTGGATATACATTTCTAGATGGGCAGCCTTTTATTCCTTGGTAATCTCAACTATTGCTATTGGGAAATATGCTGTCAATTTGATTTTCATTCCTTTATGCATAGTCTACTTTTTTCTATTTTAATATTTTCCTTGTGTCTTTGATGTTATACGTTTTTACTATTATGTGTCTAAATGTGGTTCGTGACTTTTGTCTTTTATCAAATTTTGAAGGTTCTTAAATATTATATCAAATATTACCTTTTCCATTTAATCTCTCCTTCTGGAAATCCCATTTAATTACCTATGTATGTATCCCACAAATATATTTTGAGTACCTATTATCTTCCAGCAATATTTTAGATGTTGGGAATATAATGGCAAATAAAGCAGACAACAAACATTGCCCTCATATCCTTTATACACTATTCTAGCCTCCATCTCTCTCTTTCTTTTTAATTGTGATATAGTTGACATGGGGTGGTGGTAGTGGTTTAGTCACTAAGTTGTGTCCGACTCTTGTGATCCCATGGACTGTAGTCCATCAGGCTCCTCTGTCCATGGGATTCTCCAGGCAAGAATGCTGGAGTGGGTTGCTACTAACATTGTGTTATTTTCAGATGTAGAACATGATGATCTGATATTTGTATATATTTCAAAATGGTCATCACAATAGGTCAACATCCATCACCATCAAAGTTACAAATTTTTTCTGTTATAGTGATAGTTAATAACATATTGCATATTTGAAAGTTGCTAAGACAGCGGATCTTAAAGGTTCTCATCATAGGGAAAAAAAGGTTTTGTAATTCTATGTCTGTTGATCTTTTGTATTTTCTATTTCTACAGAATATACATTGTTTGTTTGTTTGGTTTGTTTCCTTGGTTCTAAATTCCAATCCATTCAGTCTTTTTGAGTTGGAATTTAGCTTACATCCAAATTTCTTTTGGTTTCCTTTCTAAGTTTCGTTTGGTTCTTTTTGGCTTCTTTCAGGTCCTTTTTAAAGTGACTTTGTCTTCTCCCATAAAATAATTTTTCTTTATGCACTGAATCATTCTGAATATATAATTGCATAACTTGAGATCAATAGTTTTATTACCTGAAATTTTAAAATTTTTGCTCTAAATTTCATCTGTTGATATGCTTATAATGGCTTATTTCCTTGAGTGTTTTATTATTTGGGGTTTTTCACTTGTGTTTAAATAAAGATTTTACTTGTGTGAATACTCAGTGGCTTGAGGGTTGAGTGTTTCATCCTTCAAAGTAATTTTATGTTTGCTTCTGCTGGGAGCCCTAGTGGTATTATCATATCTGGGACAGCATTTGGCTTTGTTGTTGTTGTTACTGTTAGTGTATTGACTTTGGAGATTCTTGGAATGATAAAACAAATAAAGTTGTGTATAGGTGTGGTTTTTTTAAAGTGGAAGGAGTGATGCAAATATAAAGGATTATTAGTATGGATGCCAGTGTGGAATGTGACTATGAGAGGGGAGTAACTATGTGGTCTTTTTTTGTGCTATTATTTAGTGGTTGTAGAAAAATGTATAAATATTGCAACCATAGAAGGAAACATTTATAACTCTCTGTAAGTTATAAACCCAAGACTGTCTGTTATATATATAAACCCAAAGTTCTGATATCCTTAAGAAAAGTAGTAAAAAATAGTGATAGCTAACCTTTATCTAATCTTAGTGTGTGCCAGGTATTATTCTAAATCCTTTTCTTGTATGTTACCTCATTTAATCCCCACAACAGTCATAGGAGGTAAATATTGATAATATTCCAATTTTAAGGATTAGGCAACTGAGTTACACAGAGACAGATGATTGCCCAAGACTGAGCACGCACATATGCAGAGTTGATAAAACGAGAACATAGCTTTGAACCGGGCAGTCTGACCCAAGAGCCCATGCTCTTATCCACTATTCATACTTCTCCAAAGGAGGGCCTATCTTCTGCCACAAGATGCCTTCCTTCTTCTCACTCAAGCCTCTGCTTCCACGCCAAATCCACTCTTCCCATCACTGACCATTTTATTTCCAATGTTCCACCTTCCCTTTGCCAATGGGGCATTCCTTGAAGACTGCTTACAGCACAGAGAAGGGTGGCTGGAAGGTTAGCAGATGCTGATGTGGGGGTGCAGTGTCTGTGCCGAATGGGAGTGATCCATTCTGATAAGCAGACCTGGAGCAGCGCACTTCGTGGCTTTTTCATTGTCTTTCTCCTCCATTTGACATACCTACCACTTTAGGATAAATTACTTTAAAATTAACAATGACCAGGTCACTGGGAGAATGAATCTCTAAACTCAGCTTGATGAGTTATTAAATAGATATGGTCCTTGAATATGCATGGGTACTTACTGAATGTTGAACTCAAACATAAACACATACATATGTACACATATATATTTCATGGGAAAAGGGTGTTTCCTGGAATGTGAATCAGGAAAACCTAATTCCAAAGCCAATTCATCACCAAAAAATTTAGACTATTCAATTACATCATTAAAAGATTTAAAAAGGGTTTTTCTTAAAAAAATTTTTTTTTGTCTTCTTTAGTATCTGCTGAAGGAAGCAGTTAACCACTAATTCAGGTTTTCCCTTTTATTGGAGGAAATGTCCTTTTTAGGGAATAAATTTTTCTTCGTGTCATACATAGGAATTTGAATATATAAAGTTTCCAGCTGAAAAATCTCTTTACTTTTTAGTTAAGGGGTATGGAATAAGAAATTATTAGCTTTAAGATGTTCACAATAATAATAAGTTTTCTAACTGGTTCACCTATGCATAATACATTAACATATCAGCTGAATTTACAACCACTGTGAAGCAATTTATCCTTATAATGGCTGCTTAAATTTGCTTGTTAGAAACGTTAGAATATATGCCTTTGGCTCAACAGTCTCGCTGACACTATTCTGCACATTCCAACTTCATTCCAACGCACGTTTTTCAAAATTCCTTAATTATCCAGCACTCTTAGCATGGAAATGGTTAGATCTTTGTGTTCACAAACCCAGATACATACATATGCCATATACTTTCAGTAAATTGCACCTTTAACTTTTACTGAGGCTTGTTTCATCCAAGTGAAATTCTCTTTGCTATTTACTGTTAAATGATTGTTTAGGCATGGTTTGCTGTGTTTCTCAGTGTCATCTATATAAATTCTGTTGTAACAGAGACCCAAGGACCTGATTTAAAATACTGTTCCAAGGGAGAAACAAAATCTTGGGTGAGCCCATTTCCTTTGTCCAAGGACAGTTTTGGCAGACAGACTTGGCTATGAGCCAGCAGCTGAGAAAATGAATGTCTTTGTCCTAGCAGGAGATTTGGACAATGTAGCATAATCTTCAGTACAGTCTACCCCAGCACCATTTGAATTCATTTGCTTTATGTGATAGTTTCATCCCATGTGGATACAGCTTTTCGGAGATGCTGACTGATCTCTACCACTCCAGTTTGTATCAAGGATGCAGTTGGTACTCATCATCTCAGTGCTGGCTGAATAATGGTTCTTCTGGGCTTTCCAGATGGTGCCCATGGTAAAGAATCCACCTGCCAATGCAGAAGACTCGGGTTCGATCCCTGAGTGAGGAAGATCTCCTAGAGGAGGAAATGGCAACCCACTCCAGTATTCTTGCCTGGAAATTTCACTGGACAGAGGACCCTGGCAGGCTACAGTCCAAGGAGCCACAAAGAGTCAGACATGACTGAGCACAGAAGAGCACAAAGATGTCCACATTCTAAACCCCAGAACCTGTGAATTTTATCTTCTGTGGCAAAAGGGAGTTTTCAGATGTAATACATTTTAGGGAAGATACATTCTAGGATGTAATAAATTCTAGGATGTAATACATATAGGGAAGCAAGAAAGAGGCAGAAGAAGGAGATAGAATCAGGCGAGCAGAGTTTGGAGTGATGTACTTTGAAGACAGAGGCTCATGAAGGCCATGAGTCAAGGAATTCGGATAACCTATAGAAGAAAGAAAAGGGATTTTCTCCTCAGAGCCTCCAAGGGAACTACCACTGCTTTAGCCCAGTGAGACTCATTTGCAACATTTCTACCTCCAGAACTGTGAGAAAATTAACTTGCCAACACACATTCTTGAGCCTCTAAGTATGTGATAATTTTTTACAGCAGCAACAGGAAAATTAATCTGGTCTTCCTCCTCTATCTCCTATTCTAGATTTTCCTCACCTTCAGCTAACACCTCTGCTGATTTAAGCTGCTTCTTAGTTGGGTGGCTCAGATGCTTCTTCCTGAGGGATCTGAGACCCTGGCGTCCATGCCCGTTTCAGGTTGTGACTGCTCCATTGTCCATTTACATCAAAATTGGTCAAGGCAGTGCCTATAGATGCCCCCATCGTGCAGCAGCCACCCAGCTTCCTCCTAAAGCTGTAGTCAGTTACCTTTGCCAGGATGGTGACTCCCTTTGTTTTCTGCTGGTCTCTTGTCATGGAAGCCTGGAGTGACTGGGTTCCCAGGCTTGTGTATTCTGTGTGTGTGCATGCTATGACTCTGTGCAACCCCAGGGGCTGGGGCTGATGAGGCTCCTCTGTCCATGGGATTCTCCAGGCAAGAACACTTGAGTGGGTTGCCATGCTCTCCTCCAGGGGATCTTCTCAACCTGGGGATTGAATCCACACCTCTTATGTCTCCTACATTGACAGATGAGTTCTTTACCACTACTGCCACCTGGGAATCCCTGTGTCTTCTGACTGTAGTGAATTCATCACCATGCCACACAGTCATCATTTTAGTATGTATATATATATATATATTATTTGTTGGGGAATTGTGGCCCATCCTTATAGAGTATTTGGCTGAGTTGCTCCTTCAAAAGCTTGTTCTATAGATCTATCCATCCAGCAGCTTCAGAGGAGAGGAGGAGAGCTTATGATATGCAAAAGAACAAGTGAATTCCATAATCATGTGCCTACTGCTGGAGCTCCTTGCTGTAAAGTGGTTCTTTGGTCAGACACAATGTTCATGGGCTCCTGTGTCAGCAGGTCACATACTCTGTGACCCCCTAAACAGTGATTGAGGCTTAAGATCTGTGGGCAGGAAGGGAAAGTCGCTCAGTCATGTCCAACTCTTTGCGACCCCATGGACTATAGCCTACCAGGCTTCTCAGTCCATGGGATTTTCCAGGCAAGAGTACTGGAGTGGGTTGCCATTTCCTTCTCCAGGGGATCTTCCCGACCCAGGGATCAAACCCGGGTCTCCCACATTGTAGGCAGACGCTTTACCCACTGAGCCACCAGGGAAAGGAAAGATGAACTCAAACCCTGATTATATGTAAATTCTACATGAACAGACTGACGTCTTTTTAAATTTATTTTTAGTTGGAGGATAATTGCTTTATTGTGTTGGCTTCTACCATATACCAACATGAATCAGTCATAGGCATAGGTATGTCTGATCCACCTTGAACCTCCCTCTTCCCTCTCACCGCATCCTACCCCAAATTGATGTCTTTTTTGAGTGGAAAGATCTGAGGTTAAAAAAAAAAATTGCCACCAAATCACTGATTGGCTTCCTCGAGGGACAGTGCCATTTTGGGAGCTCAGCATTGACCTATGTTGCTAGCAGATTGCACACTTAGGCAATGACAATAATAACAAGACCAAGCTTGGGGAATAGGATCTTATGCTGTTGGGTGGTGCTAGCGTATATCCCTCACAGCAAGGCTACTCCATTCATGTAGCCATTGAAGCACACTGTAGTGGCTATGATAAAACTGATGTAGTCTGGTTAAGCCATTCTATATACTTGTTTTTACTGCCTCTTTGGTGGTTAATGCTCTCATGGGCATTAACATGGGATAAAAAAGATATCTATACTTTGTGCCAAATCCTATGTATCAAATGACATGTTTCTAACTCAGTGTTCCTTATCTCTGATCTCCCAATCTTCCTTATTCCAAGTCCTTGGCCATTCAGCCAAGACATCTCCTACCACTTATGATTCTTAGCTCTTACCTATATGTTCCTTTTCCCATATAAAGTTAATGACCAAGTACACAGCCTGAAACTATGTCCATTGGGAGAATTTTCTCTTACTGTTTTCTTTCAAGGGCCATCTCTAATTAGGTCTATACTCTTAACAGCAGTCAAATTTTGACTTGTATCCACATACTGAGCCAACCCATAAGTAATCCAAGTTCAGATATTTTCCTACTCTTCTGGCAGATCATAAGGGAACCTCCCATAGGACTGTTGGTGTGTCCTGGGCGTAAGGTCATTTCTATAGCAGTAGATGACATAGGGTCTGGGCCACCTGTTCACACAGCTTATTTGTGCCTTCTGGCCTTGTTTGTAGCTAATCCAAGATGTGCCACTTTCTGGCAAAGTAACAGAACTCCAAAAGTTAAGAAAAAACAAAATCACAGTATAAAATAATATATGACATATTAAAACCAAATATATCTATCCTATTATTTCATCTAAATGGTCAAATTTGACTGTTATAAGAAAAAGATTTTTAGATGGGATCACATGGCAAAATCTAGCAAATGAGAAACATATATTTAATAAAATGATTTTAAAAATATGAAACTAAAAAGTTGATAAACTAATTTACTTGGTTAAGTAAAATATATGTTAGTAATTCAAATAAAAGCAAATCCTTTTGATGTTTACAGCAAAACCACACCACATATTCAAATCTAATGAGGTTATTATTATCTTTTTGTACCATGACAGATTACCAAATAAATCACATAAAACGGCACTTTCTGATAGAAAATCAACACCTAGTCAAAATTAATCCTCTTTGCTAAAAATTCTGAGAAGCAGTTTGTCCACATATTTGCTAAAGCAAGGCCCTCTCTTCTCAAATGAGTATATGTGAACTCTACATGCATCCTCCCCATGTTTAAATTGTTGTTTATGATAAAATGATTTGGAATTATATGATGGTCAAGTACTACCTTATTTTTGTATAACCTATATCCCAGGCATATATTCAGCTATTAAAAAGCACTGAATAATGACTACTAAATTGTTTTACACCAAGTTAACAGCTGTTCAGTTGATATAAATCAATGTGAAAGTCTGTAAAAAATTTTTTAAATAAAAATAAAATAAGCAAATGATGCTAAGTAAATGCAAATCAAAAGAAACAGAAAGAAAGGATGATATTTATATCAGCCAAGGAAACATGTATTCCAAAAACATTAAATGAGATAAGAAAGGCAATTTTACTACAGAGGATTTGATTCTCAAGTTATAAAGATTAGGAATATCTACTTATCTAATTATGTAGCAACAATATTCATAAAACAAAAACTTTAGGAGACACCAGCAAAAAAAAAAAAAGGTAAGATACATTAGTTGTAGGAAATTTTAATTCATTTCTCTTGGGCCATAATACATGAAAGTAAAAACAAATTAAGTAAGGTTATAAATAAGCAAAATCTTTTTTAAAAATTGTCATAAAGTTGTTATGAAACTTCACAAAGATAAAGACCAATCCCTCAAATATTGATGTGAAATTTTTAATAAAACATTAATAAATCAAACCCAGTAGCACATTAAAAAATTAATTTCCCAGAATCCAATGGGATATATTCCAGGAATGTGAATATAACTGACATTAAGATATTTGTTTCTATAATCTGTCATATTAACAGATCTAAGGGCAAAAATAATTTAATATATCTATAAATTCTAAAAAGGTACTTAATGATATTCACCATCCATTCTGATTAAAAGATAAATTTAATAACATAGGAATAGATTGATAATTTCTTAACATTATAAAATGTACCTATCTTACCCCCCCCAAAAAAGAATATCCAGTAAAATGCTTATTAGAGAAATTCTAGGGGCATTTTCATTAAAGCCAGGAACTATACAAGACATTCTTCAGTTCAGTCGCTAAGTCCCAGCACTCCAGGCCTCCCTGTCCACCACCAACTCCCAGAGTTCACTCAGACTCATGCCCATCGAGTCAGTGATGCCATCTAGCCATCTCATCCTCTGTCGTCCCCTTCTCCTCCTGCCCCCATCCCTCCCAGCATCAGAGTCTTTTCCAGTGAGTCAACTCTTCGCATGAGGTGGCCAAGATATTCTACTGTAATGTAATTATTTTACATTTTTCTAGAGATTATAGCAGGGAAGGCAATGGCACCCCATTCCAGTACTCCTGCCTGGAAAATCCTATGGACAGAGGAGCCTGGTAGGCTGCAGTCCATGGGGTCGCTAAGAGTCGGACACAACTGAGCGACTTCACTTTCACTTTTCACTTTCATGCACTGGAGGAGGAAATGGCAACCCACTCCAGTGTTCTTGCTTGGAGAATCCCAGGGACAGGGGAGCCTGGTGAGCTGCTGTCTATGGCGTCACACAGAGTTGGACACGACTGATGTGATTTAGCAGCAGCAGAGATTATAGACAAAGCAATTAATAAAAAGGTAAAATTAGCAACAAAGTTTAGAAAGAAGGAAGTAAGATTACCATATTTTGCAAATAACACAATAACATACCTGGAAATCCAAGAGAATCAACTAAAACACTTAACAGTTAAAAGAATTCAGTGTACTGGTAGGGTATCAAATTTGTATTCAGAAATTGATAGATTTTATATAATAATAATCAGTGGAAATACTGGTCAAGAGGAACCAATTTAGAGTGCCAACAAATAGATAACATATTTACATATATAAATAATCTGCATTAAGAAATGTGCATGCCCTAGATTAGAAACCTTTAAAATCTTATTGAAGAACAAAAAAATGGACTTGAAAAGTAGAGAAGCATGCTTTGTTCTTTTTTCTTTAACTTTTTATTTTGTATTGGGGTATAGTCAGTTAACAATGTTGTGATAGTTTCAGGTGAGAGGCATGCTGTGTTGTTACATAGGAAACTCAGTATTATAGATTGTGTTACCCCTTAGTCAAAATATTTTAATAAAAATATCATCAGAAATTTTCTTTCAGAACTATACAAACTGATTCTATATCTCCTGTGTAGTAGTAGTAGCAGCAGCAACAACAGCAGAAGTAATAGTAATGGTAATGATATAGCAACCAGGGGAAAAAATAAAACAGATGTATAATGAAAAGACACAAATCTACCTCCACTTATAGGGATTTGTCCTATACAGTTGCTCCTGTAAGTGTGAAATAACTTGCATATGAGGTTAGTCAATGCGACATTTTTCATAATTCCAGACTGGAGACTGCCTAAATGGTCATCAATAGGAGACAAATTAAATACACTATGGTACAACCTCAGGCTTCCCTGATGGCTCAGTGATAGAGAATCTGCCTGCCAATGCAGGAGACACAGATGTGGGTTCGATTCCTGGGATGGGAAGATCCCTTAGAGAAAGAAATGGCAACCTACTCCAGTATTTCTTGCCTGGGAAGTNCACGCAGAGTTCACAGTCAGGCCAATCTTCCAAATTAAAGTGATGGGCCTAGTTTTCACATTTAGGTGTTTTATAAGATCATATTTTTGCTCAGTAAGGATGATTAGGTATTTGAGGAAGAATTAAAGCAGGGGAACAGAGGGAAATTTGGTTGGGGAATACTTTAAAGGATTTGGTGGTTATTTTAATTGAAAAGGGAGAGCTGAAAAGATTTCTGTTGTATACACAAAGAGAAAGCTTGTGAGGAGAAATTGTAGGGTAATTGAAACATTTCACAAAAGTTGCTGAAATATCAGAGCCAAAAGTAAACCCTCACCTCTAGTGAACTTTAAAATAGCATGAAATTTGAGCCTGCTTGCAAGTGAATAATTAAGCTCCTTGTCTGTGTATCTGTGATAGTACAAACCATTTTAGCACGTTTGCAAATCTACCTCATCCACAAGGTTCTCATCTCCAAGGAAGAAGGTCTTTTATTGGATTTTACAACCTTATCCCTTAGCCACAGTGTGGCAAACCCATTTGCTATATGATTGAGCTCATATTTTGTAGGTTCTTTGAAGGGTAATTTTCCAGAGTAGTATTTAACATGAAGCTGTTCTTTCAAACAGGATTACCAAACCAATAACAATGACCAAGCAGTGGTTGAAATCTGTATCACACGAATTACAACAGCCATCAGAGAGACAGAATCAATTGAAAAGCATGCAAAGGCCCTTGTGGGGCTCTGGGACTCCTGCTTGGAACACAACCTGAGGCCCTCCGGGAAAGATGANGATTACCAAACCAATAACAATGACCAAGCAGTGGTTGAAATCTGTATCACACGAATTACAACAGCCATCAGAGAGACAGAATCAATTGAAAAGCATGCAAAGGCCCTTGTGGGGCTCTGGGACTCCTGCTTGGAACACAACCTGAGGCCCTCCGGGAAAGATGAAGACACTCCCCATGCAAAAATCGCATCTGATATCATGAGTTGCATTTTACAGGTATGTCTGTGTTCCGCATCATGCTATTTGATACTGGCTTGGCAGCTTAGTTGAACATATGGTGTCTCTGAACCAAGAGCCAGTGTTTCTGTAGTGTTCAGATACTGTAAAAAGACACCACAAGTCATCAATAGCTAAGCCGAGCAGACTGGTAATTAATAAACTAAGAAGGTTCTACTGAGCCCCTACTCAGCAAGACATGCTGTGGGGAATTTGAAGTAAGCAAGCTGTAGTCTATTTGGAGAGACAAGACATGTACATATAAAAAGCTAACAATAAAGCACTGTGTGTCCAGATCTGAATGAGGAATATTGGAAAATTAAGAAAAGGAGAGCTTTTTTCATTCAAGGAGACCCAAAGAGGGGGTAATCTCTGAACTGAGGGATAATGAGCTTGGAATATGTGGAGAAAAGTGGCTAAGTCATTGTAAAGTGCATTTCTATATATACTGTGAATTTTCCGTGATGATATCTGCCTCTTTTGACTGTATTCAAATTCTTCCTGCTGGCATAAACATGACTTTGGAATTTTGGCTCAATCACAAACTAATTATGTAAAATTGAAATGTTAGCCAAGTCACATAATTTCTAAGCCACAGTTTCCTCCTTATAAAATGCAGATGACAAATTTTACCAACCAGTAATATTGATAGGCATTTCTTTTCATTCTTTTGTTTTTTTTTCTAGCCACATTTTATTATACTTTCCATGATTAATATTTTAAAGTGGGCTTCTCTGGTAGCTCAGCTGGTAAAGAAGTGTAGTTGCTCAGTCGTTTCCAACTCTTTGTGACTCTATAGACTGTAGCCTACCAGGCTTCTCTGTCCATGGGATTTTCCTGGCAGTAGTACTGGAGTGGATTGCCATTTCCTTCTCCAGGGGATCTTCCCAACCCAGGGCTCTAACCTGTGTCTCCGGCATTGTAGACAGATGCTTTACCGTCTGAGCCACCAGCTGGTAAAAAATCCACCTGCAATGCAGAAGACCCTGGTTCAATTCCTGGGTCAGGAAGATCCTCCGGAGAAGGTATAGGCTACCCATTCCAGTATTCTTGGGCTTCCCTGGTGGCTCAGATGGTAAAGAATCTGCCTGCAATGCTGGAAACCTGGATTTGACCCCTGGGTTAGGAAGATCCCTGGAGGAGGACTTGGCAACCACTCCAGTATTCTTGCCTGGAAATCCTCATGGACAGAGGAGCCTGGAGAGCTACAGTCCATGAGGTCGCAAAGAGTCGGACACAACTGAGCTACTGAACACAATGTTTTAAAGTAGAGATAGCCCTTCTTTTTACACAGAATTAATAGCATGCTGGAGTAGTGGTTCCACTGATTCTCTTTTACTGAAAGGCTATATTAATAATAAATAATAAGCACTGACTATTTACTAGGTCCAACAAAGACATGGTCTTGGCATGTAATGGTTTATTTAAAATTTTTTAATTTTTGGTTGAAAGATAATTGCTTTACACTGTTGATTTCATTTCTGCCATGCATCAACATGAATCAGATATACATATGCCCCCTCCATCTTGAACCTCCCGCCCACTTCCCACCCTTTCCCAGCCTTCTGGGTTGTTACAGAGCCCTGGTTTGAGTTCCCTGCGTCACGTGGCAAATTTGGGTGTCTGTGTTACATATGCTAGTATTTATTCTTCCGTGCTATTCTCTCCATTCATCTCACCCACTCCTTCCTCCCAGCAACCCAGCCTGTGTTCATAAGTCTGTTCTTTATGTCTGCATCTCCATTGCTGCCTTGCAGATAGGTTCATCAGTACNATTTGGGTGTCTGTGTTACATATGCTAGTATTTATTCTTCCGTGCTATTCTCTCCATTCATCTCACCCACTCCTTCCTCCCAGCAACCCAGCCTGTGTTCATAAGTCTGTTCTCTATGTCTGCATCTCCATTGCTGCCTTGCAAATAGGTTCATCAGTACCATCTTTCTAGATTCCATGTATGTGTGTTAATATATGATATTTGTTTTTCTCTTTCTGACTTACTTCACTCTGTATAATAGACTCTAGGTTCATCCACCTCATTAGAATTTACTCAGATGTGTTCCTGTTTTTATGGCGGAGTAGTATTCCATCGTATATATGTACCACAGCTTGTTTATCCATTCATCTGTCGATGGACCTCTAGTTTGCTTCCATGTCTTCACTATTGTAAATAGTTATGCAGTGAACGTTGGGGTGCATGGGTCTTTTTCAGTTTTGGTTTCTTCAGGGTATATGCCTAGAAGTGGTATTGCTGGGTCGTATGGTAGTTTTGGGCTTCCCTGCTGGCTCAGATGGCAAAGAATCTGCCTGCAATGCAGAAGATCTGGGTTTGATCTCTGGGTCAAGAAGATCCCCTGAAAAAGAGAGTGGCTTCCCACTCCAATATTCTTGCCTGGAGACTTCCATGGGCAGAGGAGCCTGGTGAGCTACAGTCCAAAAGGGTACAAAGAGTCAGACATGACTGAGTGATTAATATACACATGGTAGTTTTATTCCTAGTTTTTTAAGGAATCTCCATACTGACTTCATAGTGGCTTTATCCATTTATGTTCCCACCTGCAGTGCAAGAGGGTTCCCTTTTCTCCACACCTTTTCCGGCCTTGTTGTTTGTGGTTTTTTGATGATGATCATTCTGACCAGTGTGAGGTGATATCCCTTTTAGTTTTGATTTGCATTTCTCTAATAATAAGCAATATTGAGCATCTTTTCATGTGTTTGTTAAGCATATGTATGTATTCTTTGGAGAAATGTCTGTTTATGTCTTTTGCCTGCTTTTTGATTAGGTTGTTTGTTTTTCTGGTATTGAGTTGTATGAGCTACTTATATATTTTGGAAATTAATCCTTTGTCAGTTGTTTCATTTGCTATTATTTTCTCTCATTCTGAGGGCTTTCTTTTCACTTTATAGTTTCCTTTGTGGTGAAAAAGCTTTTAAATTTAATTAGATCCCACTTTTTTTTTTTTTTAATCTCCATTATTCTAGGAGGTGGGTCTAGAAGAGGTTGCTATGTTTTATGTCATAGAGGATTCTGTCTATATTTTCTTCTAAGAGTTTTTATAGTTTTTGGTCTTATATTTAGGTCTTTAATCCGTTTTGAGTTTATGTTTGTGTATGGTGTTAGGAAGTGTTTTAATTTCATTCTTTTACATATAGTTGCTGCTGCTAAGTCACTTCAGTCATGTCCGACTCTGTACGACCCATAGACAGCAACCCACCAGGCTCCCGCGTCCCTGGGATTCTCCAGGCAAGAACACTGGAATGGGTTGCCATTTCCTTCTCCAATGCATGAAAGTGAAAAGTGAAAGTGAAGTCACTCGGTTGTGTCGGACTCTTCGCGACCCCATGGACTGCAGCCTACAGGCTCCTCTGTCCATAGGATTTTCCAGGCAAGAGTACTGGAGTGGGGTGCCATTGCCTTCTTCGTAGCTGGATATGTGTAAAAGTTCATGTATCTAGTTCTCCCAATACCACTTTTTGAAGAGACTATCTTTGCCCCACTATATATTCTTGTTTCCTTTGTCTAAGATAGGGTGCCCATGGGTGCATGGTTTATCTCTAGGCTTTCTATCTTGTTCCATTGATCTATGTTTCTGTTTTTATTGGCATGTAATGGTTTTAAAACCCAAATAGTCTTCGCTGATTTGGTGTGGCATTGTGGATTGCAAAGAGACATTCACCTTCCACTTTCACTGAGGCTTATGTTGCTGGAGGAGTCAGGCTAGCAGCCTAACAACCATCTCAGTGCACTTTCCCAGTACATCTTAGTATCCTATTATCTATGGTCCCCCTGGCCACAGAGAGAAGGTTTACTTCATATAGGAACATTACTTTTATTTATTTATTATTGGGATATAGTTGCTTTACAATGCTGTGTCAGTTTCAGCTGTACAGCAAAGTGAATCGGCCATATATCCCCTCTTTTCTGGATTTCCTTTACGTCACCACAGCACCGAGTAGAGTTCCCTGAGCTATACAGTTGGTTCTCATTCACTGTCTGTTTTATACATAGTAATATATATATATGTTAATCCCAGTCTCCAAATTCATCCCATCCACCACTTCCCCCACTTGATGTCCATGCATGTGTTCTCTATGTCTGTGTCTCTGTTTCTCCTTTGCAAATAAGATCGTTTATAACATTTTTCTAGATTTCACGTACATGCATTAATATACAATATGTGTTGTTCTGACTTCACTCTGTATGACAGTCTCTTGGTCCAGCCATATCTTCAAATGATGTGATTTTGTTCATTTTTATGGCTGAGTAACAGTCCATTGTACATGTGTACCACATCTTCTTTATCTATTCTCTAGTAATGGGCATTTAGGTTGATTCTATGTCCTGGCCATTATATATAGTGCTGCAATGAACACTGAGGTGCACATATCCTTTTGAATCATGATTTCCTTTGCCCAGTGGTGGGATTTCTGGGTCATATGGAAGATCTGTTTTTAGTTTCTTAAGGTACCTCCATACTGTTTCCATAGTGACTGTAGCAGTTTACATTCCCACCATCAGTGCAAGAGGGTTCCTTTTTCTCCACACCTTCTCTAGCATTTATTGTTTCTAGATTTTTTGATGATAGCCATTCTGACCTGTGTGAGGTGATTTCTCATTGTAGTTTTGATTTACATTTCTCTGATGCTAAAGCTGAAAATCCAGTACTTTGGCCACCTCATGTGAAGGGTTGACTCATTGGAAAAGACTCTGATGCTGGGTGGGATTGGGTACAGGAGGAGAAGGGGACAACAGAGGATGAGATGGCTGGATGGCATCACCGACTCGATGGATATGAGTTTGGGTGAACTCCGTTAGTTGGTGACAGACAGGGAGGCCTGGCGTGTTGCAGTTCATGGGGTCGCAAAGAGTTGGACACGACTGAGTAACTGAACTGAACTGAACTGAACTAAATAAGTAGTGATGTTGAACATCTTTTCATGTGTTTGTTGGCCATCTGTATGTTTTCTTTGGAGAAATATCTATTTTGGTCTTCTATCCATTTTTAAATTGGTTTTTTTTTTTTTTTTTTTAGCTAAATGAGCTGTTCATATATTTTGGAGATTAATTCCTTGTCAGTTGCTTCATTTGCAAATATTTTTTCCCATTCTGAGAGTTGTTTGTTGGCCTTGTTTTGGTTTCTTTTGCTATGCAAAAGCTTTTAAGTTTATTTAGGTGCCATTTGTTTATTTTTGTTTTTATTCTCATTACTGTAGGAGATAGGTCAAAAGATATCTTGCTGTGATGTATGTTAAAGAATGCTCTGCCTATCTTTTCATTCTAAGAGTTTTATAGTGTCTCCTTACATTTAGGTCTTTAATCCATTTTGAGTTTATTTTTGTATATTGTATTATGGAGTATTCTAATTTCATTCTTTTACATATAGCTGAACCATTTTCCCAGCACCACTTACTGAAGAGACCTTTTTTTTTTTTTTTTTNTCAATAACTTCAGATATGCAGATGACACCACCTTTATGGCAGAAAGTGAAGAGGAATAAAGAGCCTCTTGATGAAAGTGAAAGAGGAGAATGACAAAGCTGGCTTAAAGCTCAACATTCAGAAAACTGAGATCATGGCATCCGGTCTCATCACTCCATGGCAAATAGATGGGGAAACAATGGAAACAGAGACTTTATTTTCTCAGGCTCCAAAATCACTGCAGATGGTAACTGCAGACATGAAATTAAAAGACTCTTGCTCCTTGAAAAAAAAACTATGACCAATCTAGACAGTGTGTTAAAACACAGAGACATTACTTTGCTGACAAAGGTCCGTCTTGTCAAAGCTATGGTTTTTCCAGTAGTCATGTATGGGTATGAGAGTTGGACTATAAAGAAAGCTGAGCACCGAAGAATTGCTGCTTTTGAACTGTGGTGTTGGAGAAGACTCTTGAGAGTCCCTTGGACTGCAAGGAGATCCAACCTGTCAATCCTAAAAGTAATCAACCCTGAATAATTATTGGAAGGACTGATGCTGAAGCTGAAATCCAATTCTTTGGCCACCTGGTGCAAAGAACTGACTCACTGGAAAAGACCCTGTTGCTGGGAAAGATTGAAGGCAGGAGAAGGGGACGACAGAGGATGAGATGGTTGGATGGCATCACCGACTGAATGGACATGAGTTTGAGCAAGCTCTGGGAGTTGGTGATGGACAGGGAAGCCTGGTGTGCTACAGTCCGTGGGGTCGCAAAGAGTAGTACACGATTGAGTGGCTGAAGTGAACTAGAGAACTGACAGGCCAACCATCATAATATTGATAGCCAATGCCTTGTTTTATTCTCACTACTAGTTACAGTAGTTACAGCCTCTTCGCCAACCAACCAAAGTGCTTAGCAGAACTGATGCCAAATAAGCTCTGCCTTTTACCTCTTACTTTGCCTCTGCTCATACTGCTGATGATCATTTGATGAGAGAGGGAACCAAAGTGTGAAGAGGGAGGAAATAGTCACCAAATTCACTGTCAGAAATTTAGCAAGTACCTATATTTCCTTTTTTATAGAAGGACCTCCACTGTCCATTCACTTTGATTCCATACTTTAATTTTCATATTTCCTTCTTCCTAGTTAATGCTGCATGAAGATTCAAAATCTATCCCTGGCTGACATTCCATACAAAATGCCTTGGGTAGTTTTGAGAGCATTTCATTTTCAGCTCTTAGAGGCAGGACTGCTCATGTTCATCTAGAAATACATTCAGTAGGCAATCCCAGCTGTACAATTTACTGGCAGGGTGATCTTGGGCATTTCATCTGTTGGGGCCCTAATTTCCTCAGGTATAAAATGCAGATGATGTGAATAGCTGCTGGGTGAGTTTGTTGTGAGGTTAGATGGATAGACATAAAAAATTTAAGACACAGGAAGTGCTCCATTAGTATTAGCTTTAGTTGGTATTGTCATCATTATCATCAGCGGCATGCTAATGTTGATGCTAAAACAGCATTGACTCTGTCATTTAATTATTTCTTTTAGCCATTGTTTATTGCCTATCTCCCCCTGCCCCAAATAGAAATTTATTTGTATTCACTGATGTGGGCCCAGCACCTGGAACTTGGAATGGCACATAGTAGGTGCTCAAAATACTTATTGAATGAATGGACAGATGAACACATAGTAGCTCAGGTGACTTGACTTGACTTCTCTCTTGCTTTTGCACCAGCTGTGCTTCTCCCCTGAGTGGGCCCCAGTACCAGTTCATCATTTAATGCCACACAAGACAGCAGCATGAAATGAGAGGAGACTGGGACCCCTGGCCTCAGGTTCCTGAGACCCACTTCCTTATTGCTTGTCAGAAAATACACTAGGAAAACTTAGGTGGATGCAATTTAGATTTTATATGTAGCCATACTGCTCAGAACCAAGCATATTATATGTAAATCCAAAATTTGATTATCTAATCCATGATGGCTTAGATATGGGATGAAAAACCATAAAATAGCCATTTTAACATATGGTATTTAATATTTCTTGAGATTACTATTTTATGGTTCTTAGTTGAATTCAAGGCCTAAGAGCCAAAGAGACTTTTAGTGGCTATCACCTCAGATATATATATACATATATATATATCTTTTATTTAGCTTTATTCTTTTGAATTTTAAAACACTGGGAAACCTTCCCAAAGTGCATTTTCCAAAGGAAAATCTCCACCAAGAGCTCAAATTGGTGCTAATCTAGTTAAGAAAATACAACTCTTGGCAACTGTAGAATGAAGTCCTCTTGTTTTGCTTCTATGGCTGGATATAACTGTCCCTGTGAGTAAGTCTTTATTTCTACCCTGTGCTTCACTGAATTCTTCCCTGAGTACTGAGTATTGAACTGTCTGTAAGAAGATACAGATACNTTCCCAAAGTGCATTTTCCAAAGGAAAATCTCCACCAAGAGCTCAAATTGGTGCTAATCTAGTTAAGAAATACAACTCTTGGCAACTGTAGAATGAGGTCCTCTTGTTTTGCTTCTATTGCTGGATATAACTGTCCCTGTGAGTAAGTCTTTATTTCTACCCTGTACTTCACTGAATTCTTCCCTGAGTACTGAGTATTGAAGTGTCTGTAAGAAGATACAGATGCCATTTGTGCTCACATCTGCATAGAAGGGCAAGATCTAGCATAAGCTCTGGCATTAACAGTTGGTGTTAAAGTAGTTTGATTGTATGAGCAATCATGGGGGCTTTCTTTGCATGTATACCATTAGCATTCCTGGAATCCAAATAATCCTGGAGATAAAGTTATTTCAGGGACCTGAGATCTACTGCACTAGCAAATCCTTTTGCTTAACTTGAGAGCAAAGCTCAAGCGTTGGAAGGAGGGTGTGTGGTACTTGCCCAGCCTCGTCTTGGCCTCCTAGCCCTTTACTCATATCCTGTTGCTGTCAGTAGTACCCATGACCTCTTGAAACACTAGGAACTCTCTAGACGCTGTTTAGAGATTGAGAGCCATTGGTGGCAATTCTTTGGTGTGTATATGAACTACTTGCTCTTTGCTTAATGTTTCACTTCTCTTGTCATTTGAGAGATTTCCAGATGGCATATGAGAGGAAAAACCAGAAAAATTGAGTGTGTTAAAGTTTTATTTTTTTAATAATGACATTATACATTTTAAAAATTTTTAAACAATTTTCACTTGGAACCACACTTCAAAGACTTTAATAGCTGCTCACTATTTTTCTCTAGGACATCTAGAATTGTTGTAAAAAAAAAAATGACCAAAATAGTTAAGACAGACTTTTCTTTCATTGTTGCTGGCAAGTGTTAGCTCATTCCCAAGGTTTAAAAGCGTTAGTTATTAGTTATGAATATAATTTTACAGTGATCTTTTAGTATGCTTGTCTCTGTTCACAATTAGTAGGAAACACTTGAGTTCTACTTCCAATACCTCCATCCTGGATTCTCAGAAAGTTACAGGTAAATATGCCTGGAGATATTTTCCTCTCATGGAAGGCATATACTTCTCTAGCTGTAAGTTGTTCTTGGCTAAAGACTCGGAGAAGGCAATGGCAACCCACTCCAGTACTCTTGCCTGGAAAATCCCATGGATGGAGGAGCCTGGTGGGCTGCAGTCCGTGGGGTTGCTAAGAGTCAGACACGACTGAACGACTTCACTTTCACCTTTCACTTTCATGCACTGGAGCAGGAAATGGCAACCCACTCCAGTATTCTTGCCTGGAGAATCTCAGGGACGGGGGAGCCTGGTGGGCTGCTGTCTCTGGGGTTGCACAGAGTCGGACACGACTGATGCGACTTAGCAGCAGCAGCAGCAAAGACTCAGAGAAGAAAAATAACCTTGAGCAAGATATTCTTTATTGGACAGCTTTGCGAATTGTGTGATTGTGTTCCACTCTCAAAACTGGGGCTTTGACAGCCTTGACAAGGACAAAGATATGTCAAAGGTCAAACCTACATACTATGGAGAGTTTGGGGCAACCCAAGAAATTGATAGGTGAAACAGAGAGGTTTGGGACATACTCAGGGTTCCAACTTATTGAATAAATGTAACCTTGGGGGAGCAGGTCAGTGGTAAAGAATTCACCGCCAATGCAGGAGACGCAGATTTGATATTTGGGTTGGAAAGGTCCCCTGGAAGAAGAAATAGCAACCCACTCTAGTATTCTTGCCTGGAGAATTCCATGGGCAAAGGAGCCAGAGCCTGGCAGGAGACAGTCCATAGTGTTGCAAAGAGTCAAACATGACTGAGCGTACATGCACACAAGGGAGCAGGCATAGAATATGATTATAATGGAGGAAGTGGACAAATTAATTGGCTCTCCTATCACCGCATGTCTGAAGACTATGTCAACAAAAAGAGGATGCTCAGTATAGGGTTGTTATTTTGGCACATTTACCTAGCACTGTCAAAGGGGTGGTGCTAGTAGAAACTGAATCTAATAGACAAGAAAGTTCCAGTCACCAGAGATGGGGGTTTGGCTATAGAGCCGGATCTGGCCTAGATGAAATGTCCCTTAAGATATTCCTTTGTTCTGATCAGCTCTTCTGCCCATGAGTGAACATTCTGGTTAGTAATCTGGCTCCTGATATCTTGGTGATGTGAAAGGGCCTGACCTGGAAAGATTCACTGTGAGAGAGTAAACTGGCATACCTGATCATGCACCAGCCTTTTGGAAATCCCTCAGTGTGTGTTTCCCTCAGTGTGAGTTTCCCTCAGTGGATCCCTCAGCTCTGTAAGACCTAGCCAAGCAAACATGAAGACTTGTAACGCTGAAGGGCATGGAGCAGCCAGCCTCCCAGGGATCCCTCACAGCTCATCACACCAGGAATGGCCCAGTCTAATCAGGCCTAATCAAATTACCGGGAGGGGAGACACTCTTGATAAAGCCTGGTCCAAGAGAAGTCTGACTGCAGTCCCTCGTTCTGATCGTTAGATGATGTTAGGAACTCTCAGAAGAACGGGACAGAGACCTACTGAGTGGATCTGCTATATAAACACAGATCAGAGATTCCATCGTGACTCACTTCACGGTGGGACATCAGCTTAGGTTGCTGAATACCTGTTTTTTCTGCTCAAGTGTCAGACTGATTCTTGAATCTAAAAAATGGGTAGAACTATAAGAATGGATTAAGGATTTATCAAGTCTATTATATTTTTGTTTCTAGGAACTGGAAAGAAAAAAACTTATGCACAAGAGACTTAAGTAACTCATTCAGAAACATTTAGGGATAGAACTGGCCTCTGGCACAGCCTGACACTTGGGCTCAAATGATGTCACCAGATTTCTCTTGTCTCAGATCTGTGTTGCCTCATATCTCATATAGATTCTCTCCTACTGAGGTCACAAAATGACAGCTACTCTTGATCCATTCCTAGCACTTCGAATACATCAGAAGAGAGAAAGAATCTCTTTCACAGAGCCCTTGAATAGCTCTTCCATTATAGTTGGGTAACTTGTCCATCCCTGAACTTACCACTTGGAAATATGATTCTCTGGTTGGTCAGTGCCTGAGTCATTTGACCACCCATGGAACTAAGGGTGTAATTGCTTTCATTAGAGAAGTACCTGGGAGGTGTCTGAGGAAGTCCTGTGTGCTAAGGAGTATGTAACAGCTCACCTGCCCAATCAGCCAGCCCTGAGAATGGACGTCACTAGGAGGCCATCGCTGGCCTTGGTGACCCAAGCGAGAGCATGGGAGCCAGCAGGCCCTTTCCCACCCCTTCATCCTTCCTTCCTCCCACCACATTGTGTTCCCCAACACAACTATCACTATAGTTTTGCATTTTCTTCATTAGTTATTCAACTTCACAAATGATGATTGAACACCTATCACAAACCTAGAACTATAGGAGGTATTAGAAGGGGATAATCTATGGGTAGAAAGATAGAAGCACTTTTCACGTGAACAGTTAGAGAAAAACTGCTTTTTTATTTCTAATATAATAATGTAAAGTTGAACACATTGTGCACCTGTGCAACTTTTGCTTTATACTTAGCATAAGGAGTGGGGTTGATTGTCAGAATAATTAATGTTAAGGAAGGCACACCATTCATCTGCAAGAAAGCAATTTGTATTTTCCAAATATTATTCCCTGATTAGGTAATTGAGTGCTGATAGCACTATTTTATATGTAAGGATATCAATATTCTATCACAAAGTACATCAAAAAGAGAATTATTTCAGGATCCAAAATACCTTTAGTTTTTAGTCTTACATTTAGTCTTATGTTCATTCATCTTTTTTCTTTTTAATTTCTTTAGCTGAAACTTTAGTTTTTAAGATGCAGTCAGGTAGCAACTTATTCAACATTCCTTGGATTTTTCTCAAGTATAAATCTGAGTTATTCCTCCCTTCAGTGATTTCTGATTATCCTAAGGATCAATTCCAAACTACTTAGCATGGTGCCAGACCTTTCATAATCATACTCCTGTTTACCTTTCCAGTCCCCTCTCTCATCTTCTATCCCAGTTTTCCCAGCTGTACCCCATACCATCCATTCTGAACTGTTTACAATTCCCCAGATGCACAAGTTCTCCCATCTCTCTGCCTTCTCACACACTTTTCCTTTTGTCTACTTTTTTCTGCTCTTTTGTCTTGCTATTCCCCAGCCATCTGTTACTCATCCAGCAGGTCTCAGTAAAGATGTCACCTCTTCCAAGGAGTCTTCCTTGACAATCTCTTGAGACTAGACTAAGCTCCTTTTCTGCGTCCTTATCTCCCTCCACTTTCCTTATCATGACCTTCATCCACCTATGCTATTAAGTGCCTATTTGCCTCTAAGTCTCTCTAACTACAACAAGAATTGCATGAATTCCCAAATAAAGGAAAATAAAGTGGGCCCTGTATTTTCACAGCTGTTCTCTGGGAGCTTAGTTCAATAAATATTTTTTGAATGAATGAATAAATGAATGAAGAATGAGCCGCTTATTATTTGTTGATTTCTTGTATTTCCTTAGAATTACAACCGCCCGCCTGTGATGGCATTAGCCATCCCCATTGCAGTGAAATTCCTTCACAGAGGCAACAAGGAACTGTGCAGGAATATGTCCAACTACCTGTCCCTGGCTGCAATTACCAAGGCGGACCTCCTGGCTGATCACACAGAGGTTATAGTAAAGAGCATACTCCAAGGTATGGTGTAAAGGCTGAGCCTGGGGATGTATTTTAGGAGTCGTTTTAAAGTATTTTCATAAGGCAGCTATGATTTGCGGGAAGTGAGACTTAAGTATTGAGAGGTACATTGCATTCTCTGTTTTGCTGCTAGGTGTCTGGAGGTAAGGTTACTTGAACTGGGTGAGTCTGGGTCTCTTCATCAAGCAGGGGAATTCTTTAAACTCCTTAGATGAATTGTATGCCATTCCATTCTCCAGGGGATCTTCCTGACCCAGAAATTGAACCTGGGTCTCCTGTATTGCAGGCAGATTCTTTACCAGCTGAGCCACCATGATATACTCTATTGTATATCGTCACCCTGCTTATTTAACTTATATGCAGAGTACATCATGAGAAATGCTGGACTGGAAGAAACACAAGCTGGAATCAAGATTGCCGGGAGAAATATCAATAACCTCAGATATGCAGATGACACCACCCTTACGGCAGAAAGTAAAGAGGAACTAAAAAGCCNTGAGTCAGCTTTTTGCATCAGGTGGCCAAAGTATTGGAGTTTCAGCTTCAACATCAGTCCTTCCAATGACAAAAAATTTTTTTTCTATTTCTTTAATTTTATATCTATATGAGCTGGTGGACCATTCAGTAAAGTTACTGTGATTATCTTTCATGATACATGTAAGCCAAATCATTATACTGTACACCTTACAGTGCTGTGTGTCAATTATATTTCAATAAAACTGGAAGAAAAACAATTTTTAAAAATGATAGATTGTCCTTAATTTGTTCACTGTTCTCATTTTCTAATTGTTTGGGCAGGCTCACATTTCTTTTAACTGACACATGCTATTTGTGTGGGGTTTTTTGTTTGTTTTTTCTTTTAAATTTTGTTTGATCATACTGGGAGGCTTGTAGGATCTTAGTTCGCTGACCAGGAATTGAACTGGGGCTGTGAGAGTGAAAGTGCACCCCTGGATTTCCAGGGAATTCCCTGGCACATACTATTTGATAGAATTAACTTAGACCTAGGGCAAAAATATTTGCATGAATCCTGTGGTCTTATAAACAACACTGTTTATAAAGGACACATCATTGGTTTTTTCTTCTAACAGCTAGCCCCTTTGCCAGGGCACAATGAGTCCAGTAGATATTAAGAGTAAAGCAGAGAAAACCAGGAAGGAGAAAAGATGCTCAGCTGGGAAGTGAATGTAGGACAGCAATAAGTAGGAGGATGGTTTTGGGACATTTTAAAATACAAAAGTATTTTAACCTAAAAAATATTTTTGTTTGTTACTGTAAAGGGTGTTACTGTGGTATCATGTAAGGCAGTGTGGTAGAGCATACACATGGTTAAAATCACTGCTAATTCCTTGGACAAGAGGATCCAGGTGGGCTACGATCCATGGGGTCGAAGAGTCAGACATGACTGAAGCGACTTAGCACAGCACCGCACACATGATTTAATGTGTGACCTTAGTCAAGTTGCTAAACCTTTCTTTCCTGATGTGAGCAGGGAATACCAGCACCCACCTGAAGGGCTGTAGTTGTAACAGCTACATTAGGCTAGGTTTAGTCTGGGTAATGAGCAGAGTGCCAGGCCTCAGAAAAAATGCTGAGTTTGGTTTCTTTCCCTTTTGTACTTACAACTCATGATGTCGTCATTAGCTGACACCTGTTCTTAGAGTGCTGGTAATGAACATGTGCAAATGGAGCAGACAGGATAGTTTTGTGACTTTTTGATGTGGAATGAGGAGGCACAGAATGGTATGGACAAAGTCTGGAATTTGGTGTCTCATGATGTTGTGAGCTCTTCTAGTCTCAAATTGTTGGAATTTAGGCAAGTCCTGATCGTTCCTCATCAGTAAACTGGGATTATCAAATTACTGTCATTAACTACAAGGAGGTGTATTCAGTGAAATGTTATATGTGAAGGTACTTTGTAAACTCCATAGGTTTGCGTGAACATTACTGTCTGTAAAGGACAGCTTATGCTTGATGCTTGCAGGTTTCATCTTAGAATATTGAAGGGTGTTAATTCTTTGAGAGAGGTAAGGAACCACAACTGTATGTTGAGATGCTACTTAGGAGAGATCCTGACGCCACCAAAGAGGTTATGGTAGTGCACTTATTTAGGACATAGCCTAGGTTTACCTTTTTAGTCTTTGTTTGCATCTGATTTTTTAAATTGCCTCCATTGTCTCCTCTTTGTTGGTGTTTAGTTGCAAAGTCATGTCTGACTCTTTGTGACCCCTTGGACAGTAGCCTGACAGTCTCCTCTGTCTATGGGGTTTCCCAGTTAAGAATACTGGAGTGGGTTGCCATTTCCTACTTGAGGGAATCTTCCCAACCCAGAGATTGAACCTGAGCCTCCTTCACTGGCAGGCATATTCTTTACTGCTGAACTACCAGGGAAGCCCTGCCTCCTCTTACATTTCTCCTTTTCCCTTGAATGGAAAGATGTTTACTTCAAAGTCTTTTTACTTTCTCCTGGGGAAGAAGATGAACATCTTCCTGGGATCTGATTGGAAGACCAATCAGAATGTAGCTCTCGGGGAATTCCTGGCAGGCCAGTGGTTAGGACTGGGCATTTTTCACTGCCACAGCCAGGATCAGTCTCTGGTTGGGAATTGAGATCCTGGAAGCCAAAAGAAAGAGAATGTAGCTCTGTGTATATCTCTCTGCTTTCTTGTATCTTATAAATGGTTTGTATAAACAGACTTAGCAGTAAACAAAAATATTCAGCTCTTTGGGATAAGAGTTGCTATAATATCATTTACCCTGAATTGATGCTAAGGCCTTGGAACTTGTAGCACCAGCAGATTAATAGCCCATAGTGTGAAGTTTTGAGTTACAGTGAGAGATTTTGATCTTTTTTTTAACCCTTATGACCCATTGTAGAAAAAGCACCTTCAGAAGCTTTTCAGATACCATCAGCAACTACACTATTTCAAAGTGTTAATTAAGTAGGAGCTGTGAATGGGGAGAGGCACTTAATTACTTGGTCATAATATTTACAGTTGGACTCACTATTTAGTCCTATTTCTGTTTTCTGTGGGTCTCTGACTTTGCTTATCATTATAAGTATCCACAGTTATACATAGAGGTTAAGAGCATGAACGCTGGGTTGAGAGTGCCTAGGGATGAAAATCAACTAAACTGCTTGCTTACTGGGTTACCTTTGACAAGTCACTCATCCTTTGTGTTTCCACGTTCATACAATAAAGACTGATGCATCTCACAGGGTTGTGATAAGTGTTGAATGAAATAATACTTGTAAAGATTTTCTATCGAGGATCTAGACCATACTGTTGCTGTGGTTGCTGCTGCTGCTGCAATTGTTGTTACTGTTGCTGTTTAACTTGAACCTCACAAAGCTTTTAAGAGAGTGACACCTCAACATCTGCGTTTATTGCAGATAGCACAGAACAGTATGAAAAATTAAGAATGATCTCAGTGAGGGGAACTATTAGAAATGCTTTATGAATAAGCTTAACCCCAATACTGTTGTCACAGCATAATTTTAAGCATCAAATAATAGNACTTAATTACTTGGTCATAATATTTACGGTTGGACTCACTATTTAGTCCTATTTCTGTTTTCTGTGGGTCTCTGACTTTGCTTATCATTATAAGTATCCACAGTTATACATAGAGGTTAAGAGCATGAACGCTGGGTTGAGAGTGCCTAGGGATGAAAATCAACTAAACTGCTTGCTTACTGGGTTACCTTTGACAAGTCACTCATCCTTTGTGTTTCCACGTTCATACAATAAAGACTGATGCATCTCACAGGGTTGTGATAAGTGTTGAATGAAATAATACTTGTAAAGATTTTCTATCGAGGATCTAGACCATACTGTTGCTGTGGTTGCTGCTGCTGCTGCAATTGTTGTTACTGTTGCTGTTTAACTTGAACCTCACAAAGCTTTTAAGAGAGTGACACCTCAACATCTACGTTTATTGCAGATAGCACAGAACAGTATGAAAAATTAAGAATGATCTCAGTGAGGGGAACTATTAGAAATGCTTTATGAATAAGCTTAACCCCAATACTGTTGTCACAGCATAATTTTAAGCATCAAATAATAGCTGTAATAACTATATGCTTAATTGGGACCTATTAACTGATGATCATTTCCTGTTGCCCCAATCACTAGTTGTATTTCTTTTGCGGGGTGAGGGGGGTGGGTTGGGCTACTAAGTTTATATAATTAAGCTTTATTTATTTTTAAATTAATTAAATTAATTTTTTTGGTCTGCACCTTGAGGTATGAGGGATCTTAGATCTTCCCTGATCAGAGATTAAACCCACGGCCCCTGCAGTGGAAGCACGCAGTCTTAACCACTGGACTACCGATGAAGTCCCTATATTTCATTTTATGGAATCAGTTTTCTGTAAATTAACTCATGTAAGAATGTATTACCTATAGGTAAAGTGTTTGGCTTTAGCCAGTTAAATGAATTCTGACTTTATTAAAACTTCTCACATGTTTAATTAGAATGAATATCTTGGTCCAGGGGTTAGTTTATCAGGAGAAATATGGCCAGATTTCTGACTAAGCTTTTGTAGTTACATACATTTTGAAATGGTGATTAGGAGAATCAATTCTTGGATTTTCTTCTGGGCTTTTCTATTTACTGATAATTCATTGCTGTGAAGGTGTTAAATGTTATTCTTTGGTCTGTTAGTTCAGCAAATAGTTTTTGAGCACATACTGTTTATAAGACAGGAGCTATGGGAAGTACAGAGATGATGAATCAGGTGTAAATCATACTCTTAAGCTTGCATTTGTGGAACCTTTACTTCTCAGTTGTAACAGTGCATGGTCCTTTAAAAATTTTCTGCTTTGTGATACTTTAATAGATATTTGATTTTTCTCTGGTTTTTAGTGTTTAATATAGCAAAAATCCCCTTGTCTGTTAGCCTGAGTGGGAAAAAAAGATGGCTTATAGAAATGACCTTGGATGACACTGCTATGATAAATTTTAGAGATCATGTCACAAGGATATGGTATCACAGATATTTATAGATACATATTATTTTTCCCACTTTTTTCAGTCAACTAATTGCTATCTATCAAAGACTGGCAAATTTAAAATTATTCCTGGGTTTGTCACTTTGGCTTTGAAATAACCTAGTGAGTTTTAACTGATGGCCACCAGTCTCATTAGACATTATAAGTACATCAAAAAATTAGCTTTATGTTCATTACTGTTCAGAGGATCATCACTGAATTTAGTACATTTTTTGATCCCTAAGAGTTTGCTAAAGCTGAAGCTCCAGTACTTTGGCCACCTCATGCAAAGAGTTGACTCATTGGAAAAGACTCTGATACTGGGAGGGATTGGGGGCAGGAGGAGAAGGGGACGACCGAGGATGAGATGGCTGGATGGCATCACTGACTCGATGGACGTGAGTCTGAGTGAACTCTGGGAGTTGGTGATGGACAGGGAGGCCTGGGGTGCTGCGATTCATGAGGTTGCAAAGAGTCGGACACGACTGAGCGACTGAACTGAACTGAAGAGTTCTGAAGAGCCGTGGCCCTCAGTTGTGTATCCTGGCCACACACTGAAGAGAGGGGTCAGCCAGGTACAAGTGTGTGCTCATTCACTTGATTACTGATAGATTTGGATGTGAAGTAGTTGGAATCATTTAGATCAAGGACACTTTATTGACCAGTGAAACTTGAGACCCAGGAGTGCTGCTTTCTGAGTTCTGAGTTAAGTGGGTTCCTTTGTTTCCTCATGCATTGAGCAAGGTGAAGAGCACTTTCATTGCTTATAAACAGTGTTTAATTTTGATGTTTTTCTTTTCTTTTTCATGGTTTCAAGAAAGAAGTAATTGCTTTTCTTATTGTTTTAGTCTGAATTTAAATAGTCAAGGGTGAAATTAAAGCCTTTTAAGGTTAAAGGAACCAAAATCCTAATTCGAATTAAGATTATGTAGGTTAAGCAGGAATCAATTCTGTTTTCAATTCTTGGTGACCCACATTATATTAAAAGTGTTATCTCTTATAGTTTAAGAACTGAATATTGATTTGTTAAGATTAATGCTTAGATTATTGTGGAAACATGAAGTTACATTTATTTTTTACTTAATTTGTTTTCTTTAAATTTTTTGCTTTTAAGTTATGAGTAATCTATAATAGGTTACTGTTGCCAAAGTGTGGGTATACAAGCTGATTTTAAGGGATCTCTGAATGAATATTTACATTTTAATAGTACATTTATTTTATACAGGTTAGAAAAGTTAACTAACGTATAAAATAGCTTTCATGGATTTATTGCTTAAGGTGAAGCTAAATTTTTAAAAGTTCTTTTAAAGAAAACTGATAGTGGCTGTGTAGATATGGCAAAAATCAAAAGTTGTTCTTGACTGACTGGGAAATACTACTTTAGAAAACCTATTTGGTTTCTTCCTTCTTTCTCATGGAATCAGAGAGATGGAAAGATCTTCATTTTATGGAAGAGAGAGTGGAAAAGTAGAAAGGTGACTTGTCCAGAGTGCTTGGTTAGTCTCTGGCAGTGAGGACTAAGTAGGACTCTGCTCCTAGGCAAGTGCTGCTTGTAGGTTACCTTTTAATAGTTTTCTGCCCCTTCTTATCAAGCAGGTGACCTTTTCTGGAGCTCTTGGAAAGAGTTGAAAGCTGAATGTTAGCAATTTCTGAGCACATGTCCAACTCTAGTTGCTCCTCTTAGATGATAAATTGTATTGCTATGTTTTGATGTAAATAACTTGTTTCAAATAGGTATGTTACATTTATTCATTTAAAATATTTACTGAGAACACACTATATCTGCCTCCTTAATCTCAATAATAGCTCTGAGTTACTTTTTAAAAACATTTATTTAGCAGATAGTGTGTGACAGTGCACACACATTTGCCACGCCCTCTGCTAAGCACTTTGTATGTCTTACTTACCACTTGCAGAATAACCAGTGTTACTTATCTAGAAAGATAGGTGATTTGAAGGTTTTTTATTAATTGTCATAACAAAGTGCCAAAGAATCAAGAGAGGACACTGATAAGCAACTGCTGAGGATTCTGTAATGAGAACAGATAGGGCATTAGTGGGCCGCCCTGGTGGCTCATATAGTAAAGAATTTGCCTGCAATGTGAGAAACCAGGGTTATTGAGAAGATGCCCTGGAGAAGGGAATGGCTACCCAATACAGTATTCTTACCTAGAGAATTCCATGATCAGAGGAGCCTGGGGGGCTACAGTCCATAGGGTCCCGCAGAGTCAGAGTGACTAACACTCACACACTCAGGGCATTAGTAGAAAAATAGATACTGGAATTCATTATCTTTTGTTAAAAGAAAATGAAATAGAATTCTAGGAATTAAATAAGATTTTTTTTACTACCTTATATGTTACCTAATCTTTGTAGAAATTTGATTCCAATCGCTGCTTCCCAAATTTTTGTTCTTTTCAGCTTTAATACTTGTTACTCACCACTGCCAACATAATATATGCTCCCTAAAATTTAACTCATTATCTTATATCTCCTGCTGATCTCTCAAAAATCTACAGTGCTCCCCAGCGTGTACCACATTAAGTAGGAATGGTTCATCTGGTGTTCAAGATATTACTGTTTATAAAAACAAATGTTTAACGATGACTTCTCTGGTAGTCCAGGGTAAGACTGCACTTGGACTGCAGAGGTGCGGGCTCCGACCCTGGACGGAGAACTAAGATCCCACTGCAGTGCCATCAAAAATGAGAGGAAAGAAAACAATATTTGACAATAAATTGAGGCTTAGAGAAGTTAAGTAACTTGTGAAACCTGTAGTTTGTGGTGAAGCTGGATTTCCAGCCTGGGTCTGCATGAGTTCTGAGACATGCTACTAACTGCTCTGAAATTTTTAGAATGTTATATACATTTTAAAAGGATTTGACCTTTCCCCTATATTCTCATCTCCCTATGCTATCACTCTGGTGAGCTAAATGGTTTTTTCCCCTTTATGTGAAAACAGGAAGGGGTTGGGGTTGAGGGGATGGATCATGGGCTTGGAGCCAATAATAGGCACAGTTCTGGTCACAGCTTCAGTTCTCTCCTCTCAAGATCTCTCTCAGGACTAAAACTTACTTCAGCTGGATTTTGGTTTTGGCAGTCTTCTAAAGTCTTCTTCCCTAACACTGCGTGTTTCATGCTTGCTTCTATAAACCATGTGACTAAGTTCATACTGGGTTAAACTCACCTGCTTTAGTCTGAATAGGAGTGGGTATATATACTCTGGTTACCAGGTTAGTTCCTATTCTCCATTTACCTCACTAGAAGCACAAACAATATATATGTATTCACTGAGCCTGTGATTTGAGTTTGATTTCTGCTGAAAGTATGCTGCTTGAGTATGTTTGGCTCAATTCCAGCCAGCAGAAATAAGTGTATTTCCTTATAATTATACATGGGGAGAAGATATCTAGGCCTGGGGTAGAGATAAATGATGTGCTGCAGAACGAATTGCTTTTTGGAAGGCGGTTTAAGCAGTGCAGCATGGGAGGTCTGCCCATAAGCCGTTTGGAAGTGCTTTTAACACTAACAAGGAGCGTAGGGCTCTTGCAGCTTCACTCTGTTTCTGTCAAAGAGAAGGTGTTTTGGTTCCTTCCGGAGTTACTCACTGACTGGGTGAAAAAGGAGGGTTACTCTTCAGGTTCTGATCTTGGATTCCACTTGCCCTTACGTCAAGTTTTTATAGGTCAGGGATTAAGGGGAAGAATTGACAACAGCAGTTTGTCACTTTAGATACCTGCTGTTCCCATGCCTTCACGTTCACACTTCCTTTGTCACCTTGCTCACTCCTTGCCCTTTGCAGTGTTAGATACCCAAGATTCTGTCATGTACCCCTTGGGATACAGAGTTGATGATATGCATTGGAGATCAGGTCTGTGTGCTTTGAGTACTGTTTTCCTGTTAGGACCAATCGTAAAAGAGTTTATTCCAGAGGGCTGAGACACGTAGGAATCAATGAGAAAATGGCACCAGAGGTAACTGCCAAGTTTATATTGTACCCAAGGAGCAGAGATGGTATTAGCTGAAAGGCTGATTTCTATCTTCCCTGTTGCCTCTGCTGGGGCTCCTATGGTTGATAAGGTGAGGTAAGATTTCGTCATATGGTTGATCCCCTGCCTTTGCTTTGTTGTTGTTTAGTTGCTAAGTCATGCCTGACTGTTTTGCAACTTCATGGACTGTAGTCCTCCAGGCTCCTCTGTTGATGGGATTTTCCAGGCACGAATACAGGATTGGGTTGCCATTTCCTCCTCCAGGGGATCTTGCTGACCCAGGGATTGAACTCGTGTCTCCTGCGTTGCAACTGAATTCTTTTACCGCTGAGCCACTGGGGAAGCATCCCTGCCTTTGCTGGGGCCCTTAACACCTAAGATGACCATATATCTGATTTACTTGGGACCCAGTTTCCCCATAGCCCTAATACAATTATTAGTGCTCTTTCATTCCTAAAAAGGTCCTGGTTTGGATGATAAGTCATAGGGCCACCTACTAATGATCGTAAGAGCTGTCTGGCACTCTGGTAGAACCAAAGCCTTAGTCTCTTCACTCCTCCTATTCACTGTTGAATGCCTCAGCTGGAAAAGCCTCCAAGCCTCCATTCTCCCCATGTCAGTTCTTTCAGCTGCCACTTTGAAGGTATAAGTTTGAGAGGCAAAGAGGTTGGTTAGTCATTTTTCTCCTTGTCCTAGAAACCAGCCCCCTCCTCGCCAAAAAACAGATTAAAACCATTAAGAAAATGCTAGATCTAGAGGCTAAGTTACCTCCTCTTGTCCATGTACTTCCTCTTATAGTTCTTGTCCTGCTATTCACTTGTACATTCTTCTTTCTTTTTTTTTTTTCTTTAATATTTGGCTGTGCTGGGTCTTCATTGCAGCTGTTGCAGGCTTCCCTGTTTGTGGCTTGCAGGCTCCAGAGCTCACGGGCTTAGGATTTGCAGTGTGCGGGGTTTTCTCTAGCTGTGGTGTTCAAGCTTAGTTGCCCTGCAGCCTGCGGGATCTTAGTTACCCCACCAGAGGTTGAACCTGTGCCTCCTGCATTGGACAGTGGATTCTTAATCTCTGGACAACCGGAAGTCCCCGTCCTTTCTTTTTTAAAAAACTCTCCCTGTGGGTTGTTTTTTTTTGCAGAGTTGATTTTGAGGAAAGGCATTTTGATGAATGATTCTCCACTGAGTTGGAATTTTTTTCCTGAGGTGTTTTTAACCCAAAGTGATGTGATATAGCTATTAAAACCATGCTAAAGGCTTAGTTTTGTAGATTATCTGTCTAGCACCAGGTACATTTGGAATAAAAGTTGACTCTTTCAAGTGTATAGGTTGGCCCTATGAAGAGTTTTCAGATATTGTAGTTTTTCAGGTATGTGGGCAGTTGGCTATAGAGTGTCTTTGATGCCATGTAATGCCATCATTGAAGAAGTTTAAGAGACCTAGGTTAAAGGCCTGATTTCACCTGTCTTATGATCTTAGGCTGCTGATGTTCTGCCCCTGTGGAATCATGCAGTTTTATTGCTGAAAAGAACTAATGATCATCTAACTGAACTCCTTTAATTTTACATGTAAGAACATAAAGGAGTAAAGAGGTAAAATGATTAGCCCAGTAGCTCATAACTAGTAAGAGGTACAAGCAAGATTAAAATCTGGGTCTTCTGACGTGGTCCCTCAGTAGGGAAAATAGGTTCTGCATTTATAAAGGACTTCCTCAAAGTGGCTTATTCCACCAGTACATTCTGTCTGCAATTTTATTGTCTCTGAAAGGGATTGTTTTTATTAAGTTGGTGATGCTTCATTATTTTGCAGATGAGTAGTACAGATTTTCTAGAGTGGAGGCAGACTGTCAATCTGGTTGACTCTCTAGTTTTAATTCTTAGCCTGCCTATACTTCCTTATTTTAAAAAGTATTCCAAGAACATTACTCAGGAGGAGGAATTTTTTGCAAATCCAGATACCTGTCAAAATTTTGTTATACAACTTTCCTCATTCTAAATTTCCATTAAAGTATTGTATCTAAATTCTGGTTGTATATTTGGCATTACTCCTTAAAGCTAAGTAACTAATTGGAGTCTCTGAGGATTGTTTTGGTTTTTGTTTTTTTTGGTAGATTTCTTAACTGTGTTTGATGGCCTAGTACTAGTATTTTATGGTTTCCTGCCATAGGTGGCTGCAGCATGTTTTGCCTTAGAAATACTGGCAAGAAACAACTGAAAGAGGCATGTTTGACAGCCACCGTCAACTTGATTTAGTCTCAGAGTTGACCTGTCTGTTTACCTTCCTGGAGGGACTAAGCATTAGTGCCTACATTGGTTTAATTGTTAGAAATTGCCTATGAAGGGTAAAAGAAAACTGTATTATGTTGTTCCTTGCTTATGCAAGGAATTCTGCAAAAGTCAAGCAGGCAGTTTTCTTACTTAAAGAAAAGAGTAAAAATAAGAAACTTCACCGAATGAATGAAGAGCGTCTATGCTTTAATTGGGAAAGCATACTATCCAGGTTAGTTCTCTCTATGGCAGAAATGAGACAGGACATGAGGACAGTCTGTGGTCTGGGAATACCACAAAATGAATGTATTGTCCACTCTCATAAATTCCCTGTAAATTCTTACTGTTGTTGAGGCCCAGAGAGTCTGTTTTTAGTGTTGCCCTAGCTCTGTTTGGGGCTTCCCAGGTGGCTGTAGTGGTAAAGAATCCTCCTACCAATGCGGCAGACACAGGATACCCAGATTTCATCCTTGGGTAGGGAAGAGCCCCTGGAGTAGGAAATGGCAACCCACCCAGTATTTTTGCTTGGAAAATTCCAGTGGTGAGCTGTAGTTCATGGGGTCACAGAGAATCAGACACAGCTGAGCGACTGAGCACTCGGCAGCTCTATTTGAGGAGCTTTTGTCCTTTGACATTTCACTACTGCCATGCTTTACTATTGAGAATTTCCTGTTGAGTTATACAGTTTATCAGGTTATGGCACCTACAAGACAGACTTCCCACTTATTCATGTTTTTTAACTGTCGTGTGTTAATTATGGGAAATTTGGAAAATAGATATTTAAAGAAAGATCACACCTACTCGGGGTGACCATTTTGGACATATGGGAGATAACTTTATTTAGTCTTTGTATGTATATATTAAAAAAAATGAAATTGAAATTAGACCACCTCTGCTGTTTTATTTTTTTTCTTAATTTTTTTTTTCATATATCACCTTGCTATTTAGCATTTTTTCTAAATTGCCTCCTTAAAACAGTATTTGAAAGGAAACTTAATAATGCCCATGAAATCATGGGTTTAATATGCTAGGTTTTTTCCCCCTAACAAAGTCATTTCTCTACTGTCTGAAATCATCCAGTGGCCTCTGCTTACTACACAGAAACAGGGGCTTTGGACTCAGACATCTTGGATTTGAATCCCACTTTGCCTCTAACTGGTGGTGTGTTTTTTTGGGCAGGTGAGTTTACCTCTTTGTGCCTTAGATTCTTCATTGGCAGAATGGGGATTTTGGAGAAGATGATCTGTTGGGTGTCCTCGGACTTTATTCTGTGATTCTGATATGGGTCTTTTCCCTCTATTTCTGTTTAGGAAGTAGAGACATTTTCTAGGGATTGGTGCACTGGCTTAGGGTTTAAAGACCCTAATTCTATTAACTCTACTCTGTGATTTTAGAGAAACCATTTTATTTCCCAGTGTTCTAGTTGTCTCTTTAGGGTGTAGCTGCCACTTTAATTTCTGCTGCTTCTTTAGTATAAAGTGTTTCAAACTAGGAGTCGAGGCTTCCTTCATTGAGGCAAACCATTGCTTTACTCTAAACATCCTTAAAATGGGGAATATTTTTGCCTTACTTACTTAATCGGATATATGGAAAAATGAGATAATCAGTAGATGAGTGGAATCGTTTTCAGGATAAAGATACTAGATAAGAGCAGAGTGATAGCACAAGTGTTGCTCCTGTGGCTACTTCTCTGTAGTGAACAGCAAAATCCACGCGATACCACCTTCTCTCTCCACCCCTGCCTGCACTTGCCAATTGATTTTTTTCCTCCCTACTTTCAGTTCAGTTCAGTTTAGTTCAGTCGCTCAGTCATGTTTGCAGCACTCCAGGCCTCCCTGTAAATTGAGTAAACCCTGAGTAAACTCCCAGAGTTTACTCAAACTCATGTCCATTGAGTCGGTGATGCTATCCAACCATCTCATCCTCTGTCNGGCCCACTTGACTTCACATTTCAGGATGTCTGGCTCTAGGTGAGTGATCACACCATCATGATTATCTGGCTCGTGAAGATCTTTTTCATATAGTTAAGCTAGTAACACATTAATCCTCCAGTTCTCAAAATACCTATGGCCCACCATGGACTAATGTACCAGACAGCCCCAGGAAGAATTCTTGGTATCCACCCCTAGCTCCAGACATCTGACCAGCCAGCCTAGTGGTCTGCCAGATGCGTCTGCCTAAACCCCAGCCGTGACAGTGGAAGTTTATCACTCTACCTGCACTCCCTTCTGAAGACGTATTGATATTACTAGTACATATTATTCACTTCTCATTTTCTTCAGCTACAAGATTGAAATGCTCATTTCACTTTATACATGATCTTAAATTTTCTAGAAGTCTAAGAAGGCAGTAATGCTTTTTTCATCAGCTTGGATACATATTTGGTACAGATTTTATAGGAATTACAAACACTCATACATGCCAGACATTTTAAAATCATGGTAGTTAGACTTGCAAGTAACTGATTTATGAGGGGAAAACATTAAATTGTCTCTCTGTAGCAGCCAAGAACTTAGCTCATGTATTTGTTTTTTTTAATTTATTTATTTTTTAATTCAACGACAAAGAAATCTTTTGAAACACAAAATACACTTTCTGAGTTCACTGCAAGTATTTGAAATAAACAAATGATTTAGTTGATTTCATCCGGCACTATGCAAACCATCATAAAATAAATGATAATTTAACCTATGAAAGGTTGGGACTAAATATTTCAGGGTTAGTTTTTTAGGACTGATGTGTGTAAGATACTGCAGTCACTCACACAAGCCTATCAGACTTTGAGTTGCAAAACAAAAGGGATCTTGGTATCTCTGAGTAGTAAGTTTCCTGCTTTGCAAATCTGTGTGTGTGTGTCCTGCTAAACATTGGCATTTCTTAGTTTAATCCCCTTTAGATCTTCCTCCTTGATTCATATTATCCTAATCCTTATTCTCCCATTTTTATACTTAAGCAGAAAATGCTAAAGTGTTAGTTATTTGATTTGATCTGAGTTTTCATAAGACTGGAACTATAAAATTCAGTTACCCAGGAAGTGCTTGAATTCCTACCAACTGTCATATAAATATAACAATAATAATTGTAATAACAGTAATAACTACAGTGACTAGAATTTATTTCATGTTCCCTTTATGCCAAATGCTGAACTAAGCATTTTATACCAATTAAGTCATTTAATCCCCACAAGAATTCCTTAACCAAAGTCCTATTATTATCCTACTTACCAATTAGTTATATTTTAAGTAACAGAAGCCCAGATATAAATAGTTTGATGATGAAAAAGAGGAAGAGAAGGAGGAGGAGGAATCCCTTATTGGCACACATGACTAAAAAAAAAATGCATTAGTATATAAGACTTCCCATATGGCTTGATTCAGGACTCAAATGTCATTACTCAGTTCTGCCTCCTGTGGATTGGTTTCACTTTCATGTTTCATGTAATGAGCCCCTCTATCTTCCGCTCACATTATCATGAATACCAGTGAAGAAAAAGAAATTCCATATCTCTGACCCGATATGGGCCATATGCCCATTTCTGAACTAATCCGTCATGGTTGCAGGGGGATACCATACTTCAACTGGCCAGACTTGGGTATGAGCCACCCTCAGAGCATGAGCTTGTAGTAAACTGCAGCAGAACCACATGAATGGGGAGCAGATAACCCCCAAGTCCATACCTGTTGCTAACAGTGCTGTAAATTGATACTGGGCAAACCTTATATCCCTGGATCGGGAGGATCCCTGGAGAAGGGCAAGGCAACCCACTCCAATATTCTTGCCTAGAGAATCCCATGACAGAGGAACCTGGTGGGCTACAGTCCATATGATCACAAAGCATCAGACACAAATGAAGCGACTTAGTAGCAGCAGCAGCAGCAGCAAGCCTTATATAAATGTTTGCTTTTATTCCCTTATACTTCTTAAGAGATTCAGTTCATTGCTTTGGCATGCCAAGATGTAACTGATAATGATCCTTCCATTTCAATATAACTGCAATTCTTCCAAAGTTCTTGCTGTCTGTAAATTTTATGAACAGAACCATTCTACCTTCTTTCTAAAACACTATTGAAAAGGCACGTCTGATGCGGCCAGTATTCTTGCCTGGAGATTTCCATGGACAGAAGAGCCTGGAGGTCCATCAGGTCTCAGAGAGTTGGACATGACTGTTAGTTGCCTAGTTGTGTCGAACTCTTTGTGACCCCATGGACTNATTCTACCTTCTTTCTAAAACACTATTGAAAAGGCACGTCTGATGCGGCCAGTATTCTTGCCTGGAGATTTCCATGGACAGAAGAGCCTGGAGGTCCATCAGGTCTCAGAGAGTTGGACATGACTGTTAGTTGCCTAGTTGTGTCGAACTCTTTGTGACCCCATGGACTGTAGCCCACCAGGCTCCTCTGTCCATGGAATTCTCTAGGCAAGAATACTGGAGTGGGTAGGCATTCCCTTCTCCACGGCATCTTTCCAACCCAGGGATCGAACCAGGGTTTCCTGCTTTGCAGGTGATTCTTTACTGTCTGAGCCACAAGGGAAGCCCAAGTCAATCATAAGAGACTGTCAGATGGGCTTAAATATTTGTCCCTGAAGGCTAGTTCCAAGCCAGTTTTTTGCTACTTCCCGTTATTAATGATTGTATATAAGTTATACTGTTTACTTTTACATAAAGTATAACTACAAACTCATTTATTTAAATTCCTTAGATCTGTTTGTCTGTTCTGTGTTCTTTGAATTCTCCCAGTGAAAAGGAAATTGTAAAAGTCCTTAGAGAGAGGATTAAAAGCATGACCAGAATATTGTCTTTATTTGTGCTTGAGAGCTAAGGAGATAGAAAACCTGGATGTCCCTGTATCAAATAATTCTATAAGTATTTTTAAATCAGCCCACCAAAAAAAAAAAAAAAGGCTATCACATTTAGTACTATATGCAAATTAGAACAAATTTGAAAGGAGTGATTACAGTCTTATCTAAACTTTTTCATATAATTGAAAAAGAAGTACATTCTCCAACTAATTCTACAAGGCAGGCATGAAAGTGAAAGTCCCTCAGTCAGGTTTGATTTTTTTCGACCCCATGGACTGTACAGTCTGTGGAATTCTCCAGGTCAGGATACTGGAGTGGGTAGCCTTTCCCTTCTCCATGGGATTTTCCCAACCCAAAGATCATACCCAGGTCTCCCATATTGCAGATAGATTCTTTACCAGCTAAGCCACTAGGAAATAAGGCGGGTTTAGCAGTGATATCAATACCAAAAGACAATATAGGAAAGAAAAATATAGACTCATCTTAATTATGAACATAGTTGCCCATATCATAAATAGAAATTTTAGGAAAATAGTTCTAGCAGTGCATAAAGAAAATTCTTAACATTCGTTGAGTTCTTGCTCTGTACCAGGTTCAGTTCAGTTCAGTCACTCAGTTGTGTCCAACTCTTTGTGACCCCGTGGACTGCAGCACACCAGGCCTCCCTGTCCATCACCAACTCCCAGAGTTTACTCAGACTCATGTCCATTGAGTCAGTGATGCCATCTAACCACTTCATCCTCTGTCACCCCCTTCTCCTCCTGCCTTCAATCATTCCCAGCATCAGGGTCTTTCAAATGAGTCAGTTCTTTGTATCAGGTAGCCAAAGAATTGGAACTTCAGCTTCAGCATCAGTCCTTCCAGTGAATATTCAGGACTTATTTCCTTTAGAATGATCTGGTTGGATCTCCTTGCAGTCCAAGGGACTCTCAAGAGTCTCCTCCAGCACCACAGTTCAAAAGCATCACTTCTTTGGCATTCAGCTTTCTGTATAGTCCAACTCTCACATCCATACATGACTACTGAAAAAACCATAGCTTTGACTAGATGGACCTTTGTTGGCAAAGTAATGTCTTTGCTTTTTAATATGCTGTCTAGATTGGTTATAGCTTTTCTTCCAAAGAGTAAGCATCTTTTAGTTTCACGGCTGCAGTCACCATCTACAGTGATTGTGAAGCCAATAAATAAATAAATAAAGTCTGTCACTGTTTCCACTGTTTCTCTGCTTATTTGCCATGGAGTGATGAGACTGGATGCCATGATCTTAGTTTTCTGAATGTTGAGCTTTAAGCCATCTTTTTACTCTCCTCTTTCACTTTCATCAAGAGGCTCTTCAGTTCTTCTTTGTTTTCTGCCATAAGGGTGGTGTCATCTGCATATTTGAGGTTATTGGTATTTCTCCCTGCAATCTTGATTGCAGCTTGTGCTTCATCCAGTCCAGCATTTCTCATGATGTACTCTGCATAGAAGTTAAATAAGCAGGGTGACAATATACAGCCTTGACGTACTCCTTTCCCAATTTGAAACCACTCTGTTGTTCCATTGTTCCATGTCCAGTTCTAACTGTTGCTTCTTGACCTGCATACAGATTTCTCAGGAGGCAGATCAGGTGGTCTGGTATTCCCATCTCTTGAAGAATTTTCCACAGTTTGTTGTGATCCACACAGTCAAAGGCTGTAGAATAGTCAATAAAGCAAAAGTAGATGTTTTTCTGGAACTCTCCTGCTTTTTCATGATCCAACGAATGTTGGCAATTTGGTCTCTAGTTTCTCTGCCTTTTCTAAAACCAGTTTGAACATCTGGAAGTTCATGGTTTATGTATTGCTGAAGCCTGGCTTGGAGAATTTTGAGCATTCCTTTACTAGCATGTGAGATGAGTGCAATTGTGCTATAGTTTGAGCATTCTTTGGCATTGCCTTTCTTTGGGATTGGAATGAAAACTAACGTTTTCCAGTCCTGTGGCCACTGCTGAATTTTCCAAATTTGCTGGCATATTGAGTGCAGCACTTTCACAGCATCATCTTTCAGGATTTGGAATAGCTCAACTGGAAATCCATCACCTCCACTAGCTTTGTTCATAGTGATGTTTTCTAAGACCCACTTGACTTCACATTCCAGGATGTCTGGTTCTAGGTCAGTGATCACACCATCGTGATTATCCGGGTCGTGAAGATCATTTTGTATAGTTTTGTGTATTCTTGCCACCTCAATTTAATATCTTCTGCTTCTATTAGGTCCATACCATTTCTGTCCTTTATTATGCCCATCTTTGCATGAAATGTTCCCTTGGTATCTCTAATTTTCTTGAAGAGATCTCTAGTCTTTCCCATTCTATTGGTTTCCTCTATTTCTTTGCATTGATTACTGAGGAAGGCTTTCTTATCTCTCCTTGCTATTCTTTGGAAATCTGCATTCAAATGGGTATATCTTTCCTTTTCTCCTTTGCTTTTCTTCTTTTCACAGCTATTTGTAACGCCTCCTCAGACAACTGTTTTGCCTTTTTGCACTTCTTTTTCTTGGGAACGGTCTTGATCCCTGTCTCCTGTACAATGTCACGAACCTCCATCCCTAGTTCTGTACATGGTACTGTCTTTTAACATAATTCTCCCAACAGCTTATGAGGGAGGAACTATTGTGATCCTCACTTTATAAAAGTTAAGTTATCCCAGGAAGAATGCAACCTAAGCATTTTGGAGAGCTTTCTGACACTGATTAAGAGGATATAATACGTATATAATTATTATTATATATATTATATACAATTAAGGTTACAGTTAAGAAATATATATATATATTTGTATTTATATAGGCTTCCCAGGTGGTGCTAGTGGTAAAGAACCCATCTGCCAATGAAGGAGACATAAGGGACTGGGGTTCCATTCCTGGATTGGGAAGATCCCTTGAAGAAGGGCATGACAACCCACTCCAGTATTCTTGACTGGAGAATCTCATGGTTAGAGGAACCTGGTGGGCTACAGTCTATAGGGTTGCAAAGAGTCGGACATTACTGAAGTAACTTAACACACACACATATACACACACTCTCCTTTTGTAAAATTCCAAGTCTGTTCATGATTAAAAAAAAAAAATACCTCTCAGCAAATTAGCAATAGAAGGAAATATCCTTAATCTAATAAAAGATATCTACAAAAACCTACAACTGAAATAGTACTTAAGGGGGAAATGTCGAATGCTTCCCCCACTGAATTAATAATAAGATAAGGATATCCCTTGGGTGGTTATTAAAAACATGTTTTCTGCTTAAATCATATAAGGTAATTTAATATTTTATAACATTAGAACCTTTTCAGAGTGGAAGATTTGTTTTTCAGAAGTCATGAATAATTCTTAAAACTTGTTCTTTGCCCTGTGAAGATGCTTTGTTAAACCTGTCCAGTGTTGCAGTATAAAAGCACAATGAATGCTTAGTGCAGCTTGAATTAGCATATCTTTCACCTAGGAAGCTGACAATATAATTGGTGATCCCTGAAATAAGAGTATCTCAACTGTAACAGATTATTTGAGAGTCTAGAGGGAAACCCTTCCCAAATTTTGATTTGGAACTCTGTAAGGCAATCCATACCACTACTATCAAAACTAAAGGTAGGCAGTGACGTCCTTTCCTCTGCATTTCTGAATCAGAGGTCAAAATAAGGAAATATACCTCTCTGTCAATATGTGTTTTACATAGTCCTCTGGCACTAGTCACAAGATGACCACAAATGATTTGAAACTTAAGTAGAAAGTCTTTGGAAAGAAATATACTCTTGTCTCAGCAAGAGTCCGGATTCCTTTCTGACTTCTTGGCAATAGCTTGGAAAAGACTGTCTAGTTAATTATGATAAATTCACCTTATTTCTTTCTCAGTGTGAGACCAGATTCAAAGCACTGATTGGGAAGCTGTATCAGAAAAATGGAGATAGAAAATTGACCTCCCATTTACTGTGGCAGTAATAATATGTACCAGATAGAGTGGGTATGGGCCTTAAATAGATAGAGCCATTATACTTTGCCCAGTGCCTGGCACACAGTTCATCAGCAGTTACCATGATTCTTCTTTTTATTGCCTTCATCATAATCATCATCATTGTTATTGTCATCACTGTCTGTCATATACCAGGCCCATATTAAAAAACTAAAGGCAGATTCATAACCATTTGTGGAGTTCTGTAATCTCTGGGGAGATGCTTAGCCATTAAAAATTCATGATACAGTTATCTTTCAAGGAAAAGGTTTTACGTTCACTGCATTACAGCTTGTTGAGGAAAAAACTGTATTAATCAAATATTGTAGAAAACAGGCTACTAAACTAATTCTCATTAAGAATATTCAACCTGACCATTAATACATATAAGGAAATATTACATTTTATGCTATAAAAGTCAGTACAAATGTAGATCAAGAAATAGAGAAACATCTTGAATCAGAAAATAATGTTTTCTGAATTGTTAGCCAGATCTTGGACCTGATGCATGTCAGAGTTTGCACCTTCCTGACTTCACCAGCAGATGTTGCTGTAAAGTAGAATAAAGCTGACACAGTTATGAACATCCATGGGCCAGGCTCTGAGAGTAACTTACCCACAGTGGAAAGGAATCTTTGTATTTGTTTGTTTGTGTTTTTGTTCACTTATTTTCTGTTAAATACACTGGGAACAACTTGGAAAAACATTTTTATGGTAACTATTTCATTTCAAAAATTATTTCAGGATTTATAAAACATTTTTAGATACATTATCTCTCATTATTTTATTTTTATAATACACCTTCAGCAAGTTGGGCAAGTGCTGTTATCCGTAATTTCTTGGCTGACTTGAGACTCATAAAGATCAATTGGCAGGCCTACGTCATCTAGTTAGTGAATAATAATGCTGGGGTCTGAATGTTGTGTTCCTGACCCCAAGCCCAGGAAGCTTTCTTCTATACTCTGGATTTATAAAACAGAGTACAAGGATCATCAATCTGAGTTTTCAAGTTCACTGAATCAAGGAATATATAAGTGAACACACACAATTACTTTGACTAAGATTTTTAACTTTTTGAGTGCTATTTCTTAGTGGCTACAATACAACTGTAGAAACATTTGGCCTTAGTTAGCTTCTCAAATGGAGAAGGCAATGGCACTCCCACTCCAGTACTCTTGCCTGGAAAATCCCGTGGATGGAGGAGCCTGGTAGGCTGCAGTCTGTGAGGTCGCTGAGGGTCTGACACGACTGAGCGACTTCACTTTCACTTTTCACTTTTATGCATTGGAGAAGGAAATGGCAACCCACTCCAATGTTCTTGCCTGGAGAATCCCAGGGACGGGGGAGACTGGTGGGCTGCCGTCTACGAGGTTGCACAGAGTAGGACACGACTGAAGCGACTTAGCAGCAGCAGCAGCTTCTCAAAGAGCTTTCTAATATAAAATTTAGCAAGAGATGAAATAAAAATAAATTACAATTTCTTCTTTGTTTGATAATCTGTTTATTTAGGTGAAGTTAACTGAGTATAATAAATACCTAGCTCTAAGATTCTGTAATGTATACTTAATAGTCAACTGTTCTGGATATATTTTAAGGAATTAATACTTGATTAAAAGCCAACGTATGCACATCAAAGGAAACTGTAAACAAGGCAAAAAGACAACCCTCAGAATGGAAGAAAATAATTGCAAATGAAGCAACTGACAAAGGAGTAATCTCCAAAATAAGCAAGCAGCTCATGCAACTCAATATCAGAAAACAAGCCAATCAAAAACTGGGCAGAGGATCTAAACAGACATTGCTTCAAAGAAGATATACAGATGGCCAACAAACACATGAAAAGATGCTCAACATCACTACTTATTAGAGAAATGCAAATCAAAACCACAATGAGCTATCACCACACACAGGTCAGAATGGCCATCATCAAAAAATCTACAAATAAATGCTAAAGAGAATATAGAGAGAAGGGAACCCTCTTGCACTGTTGGTGGGAATATAAACTGATACAGTCACTATGGAGAACAGCATGAAGATTCCTTTAAAAACTAGGAATAAAACTATCATGCTGCTGCTGCTAAGTCGCTTCAGTCATATGACCCAGCAATTCCACTAATGGGCATATACCTAAGAAAACCATAATTGAAAAAGACACATGCACCCTAATGCTCATTGCAGCCCTATTTACAGTAACCAGGACTTGGAAGCAACCTAGATGTCCACTGAGAGATGAATGGATAAAGAAGTTGTGGTACAAATTGTCCTCAATGTACAATATATGCAATATATGTTGTATAAAATGTTACCAAACCATAAAAAGGAATGAATTTGGGTCAGTTCAAATGAGGTGGATGAACCTAGAGCATGTTATACAGAGTGAAGTAAGTCAGAGAAAAACAAAAATAGTATATTAATGCATATATATATATGAAACCTAAAAGAAGGGCACAGATGGTCCTATTTGCAGAGTAGGAACAGAGGTACAGATGTAGAGGACCGTCCTGTGGACACAGAGGGGAAGGGGAGGGTGGGACAAACCTAGAGAGTAGCATTGATGTTCATACACTACTGTGTGTAAATAGCTAATAAATAAATAGCTAATGGGAGGCTGCTGTACAACACAGGGAGCCCAGTCTGCTGCTCTATGATGACCTAGAGGGACCAGATGGGGGCGGGGATGGGAGGGAAGAGGTATATACACTTATACCTGATTCTTTTGTTGTTGTACAGCAGAAACCAATGCAACATTGTAAAGCAATTATCCTCCAGTTACAATTTTTTTTTAAAGCCAACTCACATTGCAATAGACAAGGAAAATATATCAACTCTATCATGTCAGTTACTATCTGCAAAAATGTTGCTCTACTACTGTACATATATATGTACTAGAGTGGCAAAATGGCAAACTGTCATAGTTTGCCTGGGACTGAAGGATTTCCTGGGACTCAGCACTAAACTGGGTTGTTCCTAGGCAAACCAGGACAGTTGTTCACTCTAGCATGCACACATAATGTTTCACATTTTGTAAGTGTAATGTATTATGTATTAATTATACACATATTTTTCTCTGAATAGTGTGCATGATTCTTTTACTGTGCTATAATAAGATGCTCTCAGTAACCATCCTGGTGAGTGACTCTTCGCCAATATGCTCGACTAAGCCAGCATGCTGATATTTCTTTTTAGATATTTTATCTCAGTTTCACACATTTCTTACTTCCTCCTTTTCTTAACACTATGTATTCTAAAATTCATTAAATACTATTAGTGTAAAGAAAAAGTTAGCCAGTTTCCTGAAATTTGTAAAATGTATTTTGTACAGGTAGTCTATCAGTATTTTGAAGAAATAAAGTGCCTGGTCTTTAGTGAAAAGAAAAATTGCTCCACTGGATCAGGATTAGATTAAGTGGTCAACCAATAGTGGACTGAAGAAGATAAAAGTCTATGTGTATTTTTTTCTTTTTTAAAGAAGTACAGGGACAGGCAGCCTAGGGCTGTCAAGACAGGATCATAATATTAAAGACCTAAGCTTATTCTATATTGTTGTGCTAAATCTAAGACGTTTGCTGAAATTCTAGCCATTTCTACCATATTCCAATCAATCAATTCCTTTTGATAGAGGAAGAGATAGGGAACCACATTCAGTAGTTCACCATCATCCAGAATATAGTCATTTGACCACATCTAGTTTTGCACTTGCTACTGGAAAATAAAAACTTTACTCCAAGTGGCCATACATACCATTAAAAAATCAGAATTCTGTTTCTTAGGTAAAAGAGGGAAAATAGATAGAGGGAACAATTGGAAGTCTTTAAAATACTTATTCAGATTGAGTGTAGATGAAATTTCTACTTTTGTAACCCAGTGATTGCTTTATTTTTCCAGTTTGTTTCTTCTCTGCCTTCAACATGTTATTCCCGTCAAAAATTTAGAAGTTCCCTTACATTTAACTTTATCCACATATCCGGTATCTGCATATGAGCTTGCATACCTCTTGGCCGGCATCATTTCGGGTCTCTTAAACAGTTGTAATTCATGATCCAGTGTGGAAAGGAATTGAAAGCATGCCTAACTCTCTGCTGAAGGTTTGGTCAGGTATTTCCTCCTCTAGCATTTGGAGTCATATAGACAGTGGCTAATCAGGGACTTGCATATGACCATTGTGCCTGAAATCTTGAAATATGTAATCTCCGAGGGTCTGAGACTGACTTGTGACCTTAAACTTGGGAATGATTTCCTTTGAGACATTTCAGCCTGGTTTTGTGAGTCTCACAAGAAGGGTGAAGCTATGCAAATACCTTGAATATCTTCAAAGATTCCTAGATTTATAGAATTTCACTGCTGAAAGATTACTACATGTTCAACCCCCTCCTTTTAATGAAGAATTCCAGAGTTAAGTAACCTAAGGTCTAGCGTGTTGTTTAGTTTCTAAGTCATGTCCACCTCTTTTGCAACCCCATAGACTATATAGCCCGCCACACTGCTCTGTCCATGGGATTTCCCAGGCATGAATACTGGAGTGGGTTGCCATTCTGCAGGGGAGCGTCTTCTCCATTTGCAGGCAGATTCCTTACCCCTGAGCCCCCAGAGAAGCCCAAGGACCAGGCTAGTTCGTTACAAAATGTGGTTTAATAATTACTGTTGGTTCTCTTCTCCAAACTTCATGAACAGGAGATGACTTGTGGTTGTTCAGGCCCTATCTTTAGGCAGACACATCATCCCCATGGTTCTACTGTGTTCCCTACTGATGTTCAGAAGTGGCTCTGAGATGTTGCACTATCAGCCCTTGCATGGCCTCCACAGGAGGAGAACATTAGTGTGGCAGGGAGTCACATCCCCATCTACAGGATGGCGGGCCTTGACTGTCCTCTCCTTTATGCATGAGTAAGAGAATAGGATATGTGTTAAGGGCAGAAGTCATTGTTTCTTTTCCACATTTTTAGATCTCTGCTATAATAGTCCTGTGCATCCCAGGTGGCTCAGTGGTAAAGAATCCACCTGCCAATGCAGGATACTCGGATTCAGTCCCTGAGTTGGGGAGATCCCTTGGAGAAGGAAGTAGCAGTCTACTCCAGTATTCTTGCCTGGGAAATCTCATGGACAGAGGAGCCTGGTGGGCTACAGTCGCTGGGGTCACAAAACAGTCAGTCAAGCTTAGTGACTAAATAACTACTACAATAAGAATCCTCAGTCATCTCTTGCAGGCATCATGTGAATCTGAGAACTGTGATAATTCATACTTTCTTTTCATGTATACATGGGACAGAAAGTTGTATATGTTCACAGCATTATCAAGTTGGAAGGCATCATTTCTTCAATTCCTTGATTTCTCAGTTGAGAAAACTGAAACCCAGTGAGATGAATTGACTTAGCTAAGATCATCTTTCTTGCTTATGACTTACAGAAAGCCAGTGCTTAAAACAATTCTATAGTTTGTTTCTAACAATATTGTTGTTGTTTAGTCACTAAGTTGTGTCCTACTCTTTTGTGACCCCATGAACTGTAGCCCGCCAGGCTCCTCAGTCCATGGGATATTGGCAAGAATATTGGCAAGAATATTGGAGCAGGTTGCCATTTCCTTCTCCAGGGGATCTTCCAACCCAGGAATCAAACCCAAGTCTCCTGCATTGCAGGCATATTCTTTACCACTAAGCCACCAGGGAAGCACCTCTAACAATACTAACCATTACTATCTACATAGTAGATTAGCATCTGAAAACTAGTGTTTGCTTTAGATAAAAAAAATGAGAAGTGTGGATTTGCTTCCAGACATTTTAAATATATACTTAGATGACATGGACTAGTTTTATAAAATATTTTATTTACAGTAGAGCTTTACAAAAATAGTCTTAATAAAATTAATACAAAACCATTTTACAATATAACTTATATAACTATCTCCTCCAAAATATGACATTTGATTATAGCACATAAACTACATTTGTATTTGTTAAGTCACATTGTAGTATAAATATGTTTTATCATCATTTTTTCATAATAAGGCATATGCCAATGAACAATGGACAACAAATTTTATTATTCTTCCAATGTAAAATTCATCTCTGGCCAAAATGAAATTAACCAAAGAAAAATAAAACAATTGTCCTTTTGTTCATTCATACAGTCCTTTTTAATTATTGGAGAGTTTATCTGACAAAGACATAGCATTAATCTGAAAGCACCATGGCATAAAATCTAGTAACAATATCCCCAAAAGCCTTCTCCAATGTCTCCCTTTCAACTGTTTACTCAGTATTTTGCCAAGATAAATAAAGACTGATCTCAGTTCTCTCCTTCATTAGTCTCAAGTGTTCTTAATATGCATTCAGGGTTTTAGACCTTCCCAACTGGCGTATGTTTAAGATGCGAGTTTCTTTCTTTGGCTTCAGGTGGAGAGTTTCACAGCCCTTAAGAAACATATTGTGCTCCTCCGTGGGGCTGAATCTCTGTGACTCCCCACCCAACCACATTGCCCCGGATGTGACAGGACTCTGCTCCTCCAGCCCCTCTTATCTCTTCGTTGCTGAGAACACCATCCCAGATATTGAAGCCTGTAAGTCTGCCGGAGAAGGCTAATGTTTCATCAAAGCCACCACCCACGCAGCAGCCGTTCTTTTCTTGCCCAATCTGCAGGATTCCTCCCTCAGGAACAACGTGACCTGTGGCCATATCAACAGCGGTGGCCACCAAGTCACCATTTACCCACAAGGCCATGTGCCCTTTCTTTGAATTCCAGGTGCTGCACAGATGGGTCCACGTTCCTAGGGAAATCACAGCATCAGCGGCCAGTCTGTTTTCCTCTCCACCCACCACAAGCATTATGGACCGATAGCTGAGGTACAGCTGGATCTCATATGGATTCCTCTTTGTGCCATAGGAAAACAGGACTGTTTTGTTTAATACTTCTGTGGCCTTGACCCAAATGCAGGCACTGAAAGTCTCAAGTTTCATTGGTGTCACCGGATGCACGCTTGCAAAAATCTTCTTGGAACGCATGGGGAATAAAATGGCTGTTTCACAACCTAGAGTGGCAAGAAAGTAAGAATATGAGAGAAAACACAAATTCATTTTGAAATGGTTCTGGCAGTTAGGTATTTTAGGATGGGCCTTTTAATGACTACACCTGAAATCTACATGCAGCAATATGTTATGACTTGAGGGGCCCAAGTGTAATCTCTATAGTGCAAAGAAAGCAGGAATAAGGAAATCCACCTGTCTCATTAAGGGAAGCATTTAAATGGAAAAGAAGGCACACAGAGAAATAGTGAAACTAGGCTCAAACTTGGGCACTTGGCCACCTGATGCTAAGCGCTGACTCACTGGAAAAGACCCTGATGCTGGGAAAGGTTGAGGACAGGGGGTGAAGGGAGTAACAGTGGATGAGATGGTTGGATGGCATTGTTGACTCAACGGACATGAGTTTGAGCAAACTCTGGGAGATAACGAAGGAAAGGAAAGTCCAGCGTGCTGCAGTCCATGGGGTTGCAAAGAGTTGGACATGACTTAGCAACTGAACAACAACAACAGTTCTGGCTGCAGGAGCCACAACCTTAACCAGCACACTGCACTGCCTCTTAGTGGTAGAACCCCTGGATTTGGCTAAAAGAACTGGAATTCAGTTTGTTTTACTACTAGCAAGCTATATAGCTTTTGATGAGCCCCACAGTCTCTCTAGGCTTAACAGTTATCTGTCAAAGGCTCTTCCCTTCTCCTTCTAAATTCTGCAAATCTGTAAGCAACAAGTATATAACATTTGAGAAGAGCTTTATAGACCAAGAGTGAGAGAGTGAAGTTGCTCAGTCATGTCCACTCTTTGCGATCCCATGGACTGTAGCCTATCAGGCTCCTCTGTCCACTGAATTTTCCAGGCAAGAGTAGTGGAGTAGTGGAGTGGGTTGTCATTTCCTTCTCCAGGAGATCTTTCCAACCCAGGGATTGAGCCCATGTCTCCCACATTGCAAGCAGAGACTTTACCCTCTGAGCCACCAGGGAATACTTTGTAGACCAAAGATATGCTTAAAAATTCTCACTCTGTCCAAATGCTTACAAGTATTATGTAAGCCCTAACAGAAAATCTTTAAGGAAGAGTGAATTCTTCTAAGGGGCCGGATGGAGGACATATTTCCACTAATACACACTTAGAAGGAGACTTTCAAACATTAGAGGTGGGAGCTCCCACCTCTGTCCATCTCCAGGTCACATAGCCAATCAGGGAGCTGCAGATGCTGAAGTGAAGACCTTTCAGGTATCTCTGGGAAATAATATGCTAAAAGCTTTAATAAGTGAGCTCTACCTTGTGCTGAACTCAAATATATACATATAAAAGACCAATTAAAGAATTTTTAAAAAATCTGTTAGGGCTTGGAGAAGGAAATGGCAACCTAGTCCAGTATATTCTTGCCTGGGAAATCTCATGGACAGAGAAGCCTGGTAGTCTACAGTCCATGGGGTCGTAAAAGAGTTGGACATGACTTAGTGACTAAACAACAGCAAAAATTAGGGCTAAGATTTACCATAAGATAGCTTTAAAAAGCAAATTCCCAGAGCATTTGAAGACTAAGTGGTAAATAAGACTTGCAGGAACCAAATGTCCATGTGTAGTGTGATAAACTAAGTTAACCATCTACAAGTGGCTGAGAGGTGGGCTTCAACCCAGAAAAATTAAGCAGATGGACCTTATCCTTTTGAAACAAAGAAGATATTGAGGTTCAGAAAATCCTATAAAAGTAACCATCACACTAAAGCACAAAATTGGTCCTGCCAATTTTAATACTTTGGTATTAACTTTTTCCCTGAATAATTTGAATTTCTAAAGATTTCTTAAAATCAATTTTTAATGAGGCATTGATTCTTTTCGAAAATGAAATTGGTAGATGCATACTTTTCTAGCTGTTATTTAAATCAAACAAAGATCATGGAACAAAAGATCACCATATGCTTGGGCATTTTAGATATTGTCTAATGTTTCAGTAAAACAGTGTTCAGAGAGAGCGCCTACTGCAATCTAATTAACTGATTTCCTGTTTAAATAAGCCCAGTCAGTCAGGATTGCATTCCAAAGCCTTCCTTGATTGCCTCTCAGAGACCCAGCTTCCCCTCTAGGCTGCACTGGTTATGTAAGTTCAATGAGTAGAACTGCATGTTGGCAAGTTTTTTCTGTGGCTTCTTTTGGGGGTCGGTGATTGAGACCCTTGATATGGCTTTAAAATGTCAGAAACTCTCTCATGAAATTGGCTTTTAACTAATAGGTTTTTTTCTGATTATATTATCAAAGACCAAACAGAATTAAAACCAGGTTCTTAAGAGGCTGACAACAGAATGATTAGGAATCCCTTAGGAGCCAAGCTGGCAGGAAACCAAGAGAGGAAAAATCAAAGCATGTGGGTAAATGTATGAATGGATGTAATAAGAATTAACAAGAAATAAATAAATAAAATAAAATAAAAATTTTAAAAAAAGAATTAACACTTTTGAATTCAGAAATACATCCTTCTTCTGCTCTAACTGGTATGCAGAGGTCGAGGTGAAAGTTAGCATAACTCTTCAGTTTTCCCAGTACATGATATGTACAGCGATTTTACATGGTTTGCAAAGGACAAGAAATTTCATCCATTAAAACTACCAGAGAATTATGGTTTGTCCTGTCACTTACAGTAAGGATCTACTGTATGTTTATTTTATGATTTCCCCCTCCCCCCGAAGCCCTACTCTAAAAAACATGCTCTGTACTTATAAACAGTCCTCAATTATTTAGGAAAGACTGGTATTTTGGTATAATATCTGCAATTTTAAATGAAATATGCTCTCACATATGCTTGATTCTGCCTCCTACCCCATATAGTAAGAGTTGCTTTATTGGACGTGAAGAAGGGTGTAATTGTTTTCTGTTCATAAGTTGCTTATGAACAGGGAAAAGTGTATATGTTATATTTTCTTACCTAGAACACCGATTTTCTAATATAACCCACAAATGATTGTTATAGCACCATTTCTTAGAAAGTCTGACTTTTTATAAAGGAGTGTTCTTCACTCCAAACCTTCTCTGTATTTCCTTGAGGCATCTTTAAAATGTATTGTTTCAGGCCCACATATGTTGGAAGTTCACTGGTATCACATGGGACTTTGACAGGTTGCATCTGGTTTGAACTGCTTCTCTTCTGTTTCACCCTGATCCTCCACATCCCCGGAGGTACTGCCTGGATGCCAACTAGCTCCTATATCTGACTGTCCCACTGTGGATCCCTCAGCTGCTGGTTTATTCCAAACTTCACGCTCTTGGAGCTCACTCTGAAGCTCATTTCACAGACCCTGGGGGCTCGGGGCAGGGCGCCTTGGGAGATCAGATTCAATCTCAAGTCTCTTGTTTAGAACTGGTAGGGAGAAGGGGCCAGCCCAGGGACTGGAAAACGTTCCTAAAAATTAGGCTGGGTCCTGAAATAGCGTGGGGAACCAGAGCTCCCTTAAAGAGAGAGGCAGGCTAAAATTAGAAGAAGTGGAAATCCCTAACGGAGGGAAGCTGGACATTGAGAGCAGTCACTCTTATAACTGGCCAATAGAGTTTCTCTAACGCCTGGTCCGATCAAGTGTCAGTCTGGAGGCCCTTGAGGTCTATTTCAAGACTGTGATGGTCTTGAAACCTACACAGCTATCTTCAGGGTTCCTCGGGACTGAAGACTGACTACTTTTGAAAGCAATTTTCCCGCCTTTTGTGATGTATCTGAGCTCTGTGACCGCGCATGCTGAAACAGAAGGGTGTGACACTAAAGCCTGCCCTTAGAGGCTTGGTTAGCTGACTCGGTTTCCCGCAACTCGGGCTTTGAGAATGAAGCCGCGCAGGGGTCCCCACCAGTCCCCGCGTCCTTACCTGCCGGCAGCCAGCGGCTGGCTGCCCAGCCCTGCACAGCTTGGAGGTCAGCCCGCGTCCGCCGCAGCTCCTCCAGCACCGCGCCCAGGGCCCGCCCCGCCTCCTCCTGCAGCCGCGGCGCCCCGGCCTCTTCCAGTCTCGCCAGCCGGCGGCCAGCATTGCGGCTCGCCTGCAGCAGCTCGTCCAGCGCCTGGGACAGCCTGGCCTCGGCGGGGGCCTTCGGCGCGCACAGACTCTGCAGGCTGCCCGCCAGCCGGCCGAGCTCGGCCCGCAGCTTCTGCAGCTCGTCCCGGAGCACGGCGTCGGTGGCCTGCAGCAGCATGCCCTCTCGCATCTGCGAGTTCTCCAGCATGGTGAAGAGCTTGTCCCACTCGGAGGTCTCACGACTGCAGTCGCACGGCGTGGCTAGAGCGGGGAACGTACACGCATTAGAGACCTGACCCTCCCTCGGGTGTTGTTTGTAAAATGCCGACCTCCCTCGATGGTCGCCAAGTGACAGCCCGTCCCCAGTACCCCCTTCCCATTAAGGAAACCTGCAAAAACCTTGCAAGTTTATAAGTTGAACTCGAAATTGCAGTTCATGGCAATTCGCTCAAAACGGCGAATACCGGCGATTTCATACAATTTGACCCATTACATATCTGAGAAAAGTAACTTCATGAAACCTCCTTTCCTGACGTGCTTTTCTCTTTTGCAAAACTCTTTTTTAGTTGTTGCTGTTTATTGCATTGGCAACAAAATATATGTATAATACTTAGACCTAAGGAGGTAGACATGTAGTTAAGGGTTAGCAGAGAAGCAATTAAAACGAACTTACGGTCGTCAGTGGGATGGAGTCCATTGTCTATTTCGTTGTCCAAATTCACATACATGAGCTCATAATCATCTGAGTTCTCCGCCGACACTGCAGACCAGAGAGCACAAAACAGAATCACAGAGATCTGCATTGCTGGAGAGACGACTTTCTTCCCACCGCTGTCGGGAGGGGACGAGGCAAGAGGCTCTCAGAGTGCAGAAGGAGCGGAGGAGAGTGCGAGTGAGAGGCAGGAGCTGAGAGCCCTTAATAAATGGTGGGGAAAGTCTGAATGGGGATGAATGAGTAACGCCAGTGGCACTGCCTTAACGGGAGTTCCCCAGATTTGTGGGGGGAGGGGGCTGAGGGAAAGGAGGGGGAAGGAGATGTGGGGGACGTTGCACAATAGGAAACCACAAAGGTTTACAGTACAGTCGGATTAATTGGAGGAGGGTCAGAGGGGAAAGAAGGGGGAAGACTAGGGGAAGACAGGGCTAGGACTGTCTCCCCCTGGGGATTAGCTGTTTTAACTTGAATTGGTAGTACTGAAGGATGAGAGGAAGAGGAGAGGGATTAGGGGAATAGAGATTTCGGGAATAGATTCAGCAGGCATAGAGGTGTGAAAGCAAGAGCATCATCCCAGCATTTGTGTGGGCTCTCATTTCACAACCCTCTACACATAGAAAACATTTTTTTCACTTTTTCTTTGTGCAGTTTTACAGGTCTAAGATGTGAAAGTTACTTTCTGATTTCAAGATAAACCAACACAGTAAGAATCTGTACGGTTCTAGAATCCAAATTCATTCCAAGTCATTCCATCTTTAATGCTTCTGGAGTTACAACTATACTTTTATAAACATACTTTTTAATGAGAAGCACAGCAAAACGAGTAAACCTAAAATAAAGAGAAGTCGAGGGAAAGGAATAAACTGAATTTTTAGGTGTGTTTCTTTTCATAATCTATTATGTGGGTATCTTATTTCACTAGGCTCAGAGTCAAAGATCATGTTTTTAAAGTAAATTTAGGGATTCCTGCTTCTGCCAGTCTATGTAGATCTATATAAGCTGAAAATTCTGCTGAAAAAAAAAAAAACATAGAAATGTGTTTACATTTGAATAATAATTAAAAACTTTAAATGTGCAAATAAGTTCCCAATAAAGTAAGGACAATATTCAGAGGCCAAGTGTGCTAAGTCACTTCAGTCATGTCCAACTCTTTGTGACCCTATGGACTGCAGCCCCGCTAGTCTCCTCTGTCCATGGAATTTCCCAGGCAAGAATACTGGAGTGAGTTGCCACGCCCTTCTCCAAGAGATCTTCCTGACCCAGGGATTGAACCCACATCTCTTATGTCTCTTTCATCGGCTGGCGGGTTCTTTACCACTAATGCCACCTACCCAAAGAGAGGGAACCAAAAACTGGGCAGTGAGCCAATGAGCTGAATCTAGGGCCCCCCTACACACACACACACACACACACACACACATCAGGGGAGGTGAAGGGGGAAGAGATGTTTCAGTTCTGTGTTAACCAAGTGTTAAGGGCCACAAGGCTTAGGTCTGGCTGGGGAGTTAACTGACTAGATTTCAATAGATATAGCCCTAGTCCTTACCCTAGCACAGAAAAGTGAGAAGTAAGCCTGTCTCTCTTTAACTGAACTCTGTCTCTCTTTGACTGAACTCTACAAGGTCCCTAAGAGTTTGTGACTTTGGACCTGCCCTTATACATGTTTGAGAAGCAAATGTGTACTATCTGCCACAGTAAAAATAAATTCATAATAAAAAATATTTAAACATAGGAGGAAACAATCTACCATAAATGAGAACCAGCAGAAATCAAAAGGGATTGGACTCCCCTCCCTCAAGAATTTCACTTATTTAAAATATCAGCTAGAAACTGGAAAATAAGTGTTTTTAAAATGACTTAAGATCTGCAAGAAAGAACTGGAAACCTGAAAAAAGAAAAAGACACTGTCAAAAGAAGAATAGGCCTATTATTTAAAGAATCAAATATAACCTTGAGTTAAAAAATTAATTGAAATTTTTAAGAAATTAAAGGAATGGCAAAGCTGAAGAGAATATTAAGGAACTGGAAGAAAGATCTAAAAAAAATAATTCTAAAGTCCTTTCATTGTTCAGGATAGCATAGTTAATTTTTCTTTGTTAGTTCAAGTATGTTTATCTTTCAAATGACAGCCACCAAAACCAAGAGGAAATAAAATGACCAAATAGAAGGAATAGAGTGATTTTAAAAAAAAACTTGAGCTGTTCAATAGGAAGTAGTAAAGAAGGGAAGAAAAGCATAGACAAAGCAAGATAAATAAAAAGCATATGTGGCAGTGGTTTAGTTGCTAAGTCATGTCAGACTCTTGCAACCCCACGGACTGTAGCACACCAGGCTTCTCTGCCCATGGGATTCTCCAGGCAGGAATACTGGAGTAGGTTGCCATTTCTTTCTCCAAAAAACACCTGTAATGTAAAATATACCTAATACTATAAATATACCTAATACTATATACACTAATATACCTAATACTATAAATACTTAATACTATACCTAATATAATACTTAATACTATAAATATACCTAATACTATATTAGGTGGTACCTAATACTATATCTAATACCTAATACTATAAATATACTTAATACACTAAATATTAATGAAACAAACATTCCAGTTAAGAGACAAAAGTTGTCAGATAGGAAGATTTTTTAAGTCCAATTCTATGTCACTTATAAGATCACATATAAAACACAAGAATCTAGAAACCTTGAAAGCAAAAAATTTAAAGGTGGTGAGAGAATATACCAAACAAGGGCTATTCAGAAAAGCTAGCATAGCTGTATTAATATTAGTCAAAAATAGACTTTAAGGCAAAGAGAGTAATGAAATTATGATGAAATAAATAATTTGCCAGGAAGATACTTCAGAACTATCTAGTAATATTGTTTCAAAAAAATATGCCAATGTTGACAGACTTATAAGGAAAAATTGGTAAATCCATAGTCATAAAGGCAGATTTTCACATACTTCTTATACCTGATAAGTCCATTTCTGTCACAACTGATGATTAAAATGCTAAAAACTTCAAAAGGATACAGAAATGTATATAATTTAAAATTTGATATAATAAAATGTATAGAACATTGCCCAGAAAGTTTGATGAGCAAGTTCTACCATGCAAGGAACACATAATTTCCATTTTATATTAACTGCCTCTGAGAATGGAGTGTGCAGTAGTGCACTAAATTCTTTTTATATGTCTAGTAAGGATGATACTAAAAAAAAAGACAAGGTCAATACAAAAAAGGAAAACTGCAAGTCAGTCTCATTTAAGAATATAGATGCAGAAGCTGTAAATGAAGTATTAGCCAAAGAAAATCAGTAATACATGCTTTCAAATACATCATACCAAGTTGAGTGTATTCCAAGAGTGCAAGATTGACTAAACATTAGAATACTCATTCATTTACTACAGTAACAATTTAAAAGAGAAATCATATGGTCATATGGACAGATGCAGAAAAGTCGATTAATAAAATCTAACATTCATTCATGTTCAAACTAGGAAAAAGACAGGAACTTAAACTGATAAAATATAAATACCAAGAATATGTAGAAACATATACATACATTATGATGAATCCTTAGAAGCGTACTCTTTAAAAACAGGAATTAGAAAATGATGATCAGCACCTGGTTCTACTCATCAAAGTGTTGGAGGTCCCAGCTGGTAAAGTAGGACAATAAAAGAAACTTAAGGAATATTAAAAAGTTGTTACTTATTATAATCTGATTATTTTTCTACAGAAAATCTTGAGACTCCATTAATAAAAAAAAGAAGAACTAAACAAGTTTTGCTAGATGAAAGATCAGTGTACAAAAATGTATTGATTTCTCAATATAGCAGATAAATCGAAAACATCTTTAAAAAAACCAAACTTCCATTTACAGTAGCAAAAACAACTATGGAATACTTAGGAATCAATTTAATAAAAGATAGACAAGGCACAGCTAATATCACAAACCTTTAGAGATATAAAAAAAGTTACATAGAAGAATATATCATGTTCTTGAATGAGAAGACTCAGTTTCACAGCGATGTCAGTTATCCCAATTTAATCTATATACTCAATGTGAAAAATAATCCTAACCTAGCATTACAAAGAAGTTGACAAACTAATGGTAAACTTTATATAAAGTAGCCAAGAGGAATTTGAAGCAGAAAATGAAGAAATAAGAAGAAATCTGAAGCAGAAGACAAACTTGCCTTGTGAGATATAATGACTTATTATAAATTATAATTAAGAAAATGTATAAAGGGCTTCCCAGGTGGCTCTGGTGGTAAAGAATCTACCTGCCAATGCAGGAGACATGAGATGTGGGTTTGATCCCTGGGTCAGGAAGATCCCCTGGAGGAGGAAATGGCAATCCACTCCAGTATTCTTGCCTGGAGAATCCCATGGGCAGAGGAGCCTGGTGGGCTGCAGTCTATAGGGTCATAAGGAGTCAGACACAACTGAGGTGACTTAGCATACATAACTGGTGAAGGTATGATAAATAGCTAGACTTATATACATGGGAAACTTTATATATGAAAGAAGTGTTACAAATCAGAAGGGAAACAGTTGATCACTGAATACATTGAACTGAGACAGTTGTTTATATACACACACACACATAAATTTATAATTAGATCCCTTCCTTATATACACAAAAATAAAATCCAGATGGTTAAGACATAAAACAAAATCATAATACTTTTAGGAGAAAATATAGTAGAATATTTTTATAAACATGGGTAGGGAAAGATTTCTCAATTAAAAAATTTATAAACCATAAAATAAATTAAAAAACCAACTCCATTAGGATTGCAACTTTAAAACTGACAGACCAAAAATTAGTGTCCAGAATAAATAAGGAACTTCTACAAATCAGTTCTTCCCTGATAGCTCAGTTGGTAAAGAATCCACCTGCAATTCGGGAGACCTCGGTTCAATTCCTGGGTTGAGAAGATCCGCTGGAGAAGGGACAGGCTACCCATGCCAGTATTCTTGCCTGGAGAATACCCCATGGACTGTATAGCCCATGGGGTTGCAAAGAGTCAGACACAACTGAGTGACTTTTACAAATCAGTGAGAAAATACAAACATCTTGATTGAAAACGGGCAAAGGATATGAAAGGCTAAATCATGGAAGAGCAACATAAAAAGGTTGCTCAGCCTCAGAAGTAATTAAAGAAATAAAAATTAGAACAAAAAATAAGGTAACATTTTTATACCCCATCAGATTGGTAAAAACTGGTGTCTGCCAAGACTAAATGTTGGCAACAGAAACATTCATGCTTCTGATAGGTATGTAAGTTGTTAGAATCATGGTGGTAGGCAGAATAATGACATCCCCCCCAAAGTTGTTCACATCTTAATTCCCACAACCTGCGAACACAATGTGTTTCATTGGATTGAAGATAAAATTAGGTTACCGTATAAGGAGAAAATCCTAGATTATCCAGATGGACCTAATGTTATCACAGGGGTGCTTAAGTCAAAGAAAGGCAGAAGAGATAATCAGAAGAAGAGGTGTAGTGATGGAAGCAGGATCAGAGAATGCTGGGTAGCTAACTTTGAAGATGAAGGAAGGAGACCCCAAAGCAAAGAATGCTGGTGGTCTCTAGAAGCCAGAAAAGCCAAGAAACAGATTCCTTCCTACAACCCCCAAGAAGGAACCCAGCCTTTCCAAGACCTGGATTTTTGCCCAGCGAGACTCATGCTAGACTTTTGTATTACAGAAATATAAGATAATAAATTTGTATTATTTTGGGCCACAAGTTTATGTCAGTTTCTTCTGGCAGCTATAGAAAACTCCTACAACCATTCTGAGAAGAAATTTTGGAACATCTAGAAACTTAACTCCCAGGGACAAACCCACTGCTTTACTACTTAATTATGTGGTCCAGTGACCATCAACATCACCTGAGAACTTGTTAGAAATTCAAATTTTCAAACTCTACTGTGGTGTTGGAGAAGACTCTTGAGAGTCCCTTGGACTACAAGGAGATCCAACCAGTCCATTTTGAAGGAGATCAACCCTGGGATTTCTTTGGAAGGAATGATGCTAAAGCTGAAACTCCAGTACTTTGGCCACCTCATGCGAAGAGTTGACTCATTGGAAAAGACTCTGATGCTGGGAGGGATTGGGGGCAGGAGGAGAAGGGGACAACAGAGGATGAGATGGCTAGATGGCATCACTGACTCGATGGACGAGAGTCTGAGTCAACTCTGGGAGTTGGTGATAGACAGGGAGGCCTGGCATGCTGCGATTCATGGGGTCACAAAGAGTCAGACACGACTGAGCGACTGAACTGAACTGTTTTGATAAAGTTAGTTGGTAGGCACACCAGTGGTCCTTGTAATTTTGCCTATATTTGTCTAATGACTTGAAATATTTCATAATGAAGAAGAATATAGTAATTTATGAATGAAAGTAATAGGATTTCTATACCAAAGTGTTTTCATCAGTTTTAAAAAACACCCTTATATAATTTTGTATTATTTGAACAAATTCAAGTCCACTAAAAATGACTAATCTAGCTTTTCCCCCCACCAGGAGTCTGAGGACCTTTAATGAATATTGTATCCTGTCTTCAATTCCAGTGACAGTCCCATTTATTGTAACTTTTTCCAGCAGTTAATCAGTATGTCTACATAGCTAAGTTCTATGAGCTAATGTGCCTTGTATAGATTGGATATGACATTGACAATTCCTGATCTCTTAAGAAAAAGCTCTTAGTAAAATAAACAGAAAACAAAATAAAACAATGTTTTTCACATTTAAAAAAATCTGAATATTTCCAATAGTTTGGGCTCTGTGGTTATATGATTGAAATCTGTTTGAGACCATTCTATGAGCCATATGTGGAAAAAGCAATTCTCATTATTTACCATCACCCTGATACATTCACTTTGATCCAGAATCACCCTTTCATTAAATTTTTGCCATAGATATTCAGAAAATTCTGGCCTTCTTTTCTTAATCTTCATATCCAAATGTCCCCACCATTTAATAAGGGTTTACAAATGTGTAATCACTGCTTACTTGATTCTTTCTGTGTATGACTTCTATATAGAGAGCCACATCTAAAATAAATAGAGGCAAGAAAATTCTTGTTCAAGAAATCCCTAGAAATAAATTCTGAGACATTTAAGTACTTGAGGGGATTTTTCAAAAAACTCCATACCATAAGTGTTAGGCAGATGTTTCCCATATGTTGTTTGCAAATGAGTCCCATAGCTTAAGTCATTTTCTTCTTCTTTAGGTTCTGCCATTTTAAACCCAGTTGTCTGTACAAGTCTTTGAGGCAAATCATGTGACAAACAAGCTCAGTCTAAACTTCCCTTGATATAGTGCAGAAATTGAGGATCTAAATTTGCATTGCGACTTTTCTAACTATACATAAAAATAAGGCATAGCCTCCATATGTCAGCTGTCTAAATCAGGCCTCCATATCTCTCAGGAACAGGAATACATTCCTCTGCCCTTTTTTTTTTTTTTGGTTCAGTTTCATTTAGATCCATGCTTGCAGCACTGCTTAGTTTTTATTTAAACAGCATCCAAATGCTGTTTCTCAACAGGAATTTTTATCGGAACTGTTTCCTCCACAAGGGTGCGGTCTGGTTACTGTCAAATTCTCTTTTCCCCAGGGCGCATTACTCAGGAAAAATTTTCATTAGATAACAATGCTAATCATATCATAAAATATTCCCTTTTATAGAACCTGTTTAATGCTTTAGTGATTTTTCAGAATAAGGTACCATGTTATTTTAAGCAGAGGATTTGGCCACCAGCCTGCACTGTTTAATATGTGAGGAAGGGCAAAATTTATTACATTAATAATATTATTTCTGTGGCTCAGGGACTGATAAAGTCTTCATTCTCGTCATTGTTCCTTCAACAGGTAACACCATGCTGTTGAGGGTTTTACCTGCCGTGTATGATAAGCAGCCTCAACCAATTAACAGACACCTCACAGAACTCCTAGGCTTGATGTCTCGACTGGAGCAACCAGAGCAGTACCATCTTCTACGGCTTTTGCATGTAGCTGCAAAGAGGAAGCAACTGGAGGTAAAAATTATATTATATACAACGTGATCCACACAGAAAGGTTGCTGCTGCAAGCCACGTGTTATACCAGGATTTGTGACCTCCAGAGGAGAGGATTTTGATCTGGGGTCAGAAATGAGACTTGACTACTTGGAGCTTTGTCTGCAGCAAAGTTTTATTGAAGTATAACAGAGATAGGGAAGACTTCTGACACAGACATCAGAAGGGGACAGAAAGAGTGACCCCTTGCTAGTTTTTAGCAAGGTGTTTTATGTCTGTTAGAAAGCTATTAATCAGATAAGAGAGACACCTCAAGGCTGAGAGAGTTTCACCAGGCCCCTCTCCCACAGTAAGCATTTTTGAGATAGGATGGCGGGAGGTGCATTATAAAACAATTGACATGAATACTGGTTTGTTGAGCCCATTCTCAGCCCAAGGTTTGAGAAAAGAAAAAAAGTTAGTCTTAAAGAAGACTAACTTTTTGAAGAAAGGCAGATTCCAAAGCAAATACATAGTTTCATTAACATAGCTTAAGAAAAACATTTCTATAAGAGAAATGTATTGGTTAGCTCAAAGCAGAACCAGGTGTCCTCAACACAGAATTAAAAGAAGCCTCTTTTAATTTTGTGTAGAGAAGGAAAAAAACGTCTGCCACATGCAGCTTATTTCCTCCTGCCTGTTACCCTCTCATCACAGCAGGGCCTATTTAGATGCCAGTGTCATCTGGAAACACCCTCACAGACACACTGAGAATAATGTTTAATCAAATATCTGGGTACCCTCTGACCCAGTGAAGCTGGGTACTGTACCACCATAGGTACAGTAATACAAACACATCAAGTGTGCAAATCTGTGGTCACTGCAGAACACCTTTAATGAAAGTTCAGTGTGGTTGTGCAGTCCTCTAGAGTTTCTCAGATGGGGCCCTGGGGAAGACCTCCACATGTCTTCACTTATGGGGAAATCTGTCTACAATGCAGGAGACCCGGGTTAGATACCTGGGTCGGGAAGATCACCTGGAGAAGGAAATGGCACCCCACTCCAGTACTATTGCCTGGAAAATCCCATGCAGAGAGGAGTCTGGTAGGCTACAGTCCATGGGGTCGCAAAGAGTCGGACACGACTGAGTGACTCCACTTTATGGAGAAATCAGCCTGTAATGAGAGCGAAGTCTCACCTTCTAGATGGCAAATTAGTTATTCTTTGAGTGCATGCCAAGGCTTTTCTGACTCTTTGTGACCCTATGGACTGCAGCCTGCCAGGCTCCTCTGTCCATGGGGTACTCCAGGCAAGAGTACTTGGCTTGTCACGGGAAGGTTCAGTTCAATTCAGTTCAGTCACTCAGTCATGTCCAACTCTTTGCGACCCCATGAATCGCAGCACGCCAGGCCTCCCTGTCCATCACCAACTCTCAGGCTTGCATCCATCGAGTCAGTGATGCCATCCAGCCATCGCATCCTCTGCCCTCCCCTTCTCCTCCTGCCCCCAGTCCCTCCCAGCATGAGTCTTTTCCAATGAATCNTTGAGCCCTCTATTGATTAATGTCCAGACCCAGAGGAACTGCTTTTGTGGTCTGGTCCCTAGAAAAGAGTCATTTTCTAAGATTTTTTCTCAGCAATGTAGAACATTCCTGTTCACATACCTAATCCTCCGGCACCTAACACAGCATCTTCTGGCTGACAAGACTCAAAGGTCACTTAGTATTTGTTTAAAATGAGAATAATTGCAAAACATTAAGAAGACGGAGTGACGGACTGTATAGTCAGTTCTAAAACAGTCTTTGGAGCAGAACCATGGTTTTCAGAATATATATTTTTCTGGTATGGTAGTTGTAAGTAGTAAATGAAAAGAGTGGCAGTTATTTTTAGAGATTTCTGGAGATTAATAGACATTGTTAGTGCTAATCAAATTAACTGAAAGAGAACATTGAATCTAGGAGTGATGTGAGAGGGAGTGTGTATACACACATGTATACACACACAGTAGCTCGACTTTTTATTCTTTAACAAGAATTTAAATGTCCTTGCTGCCAGTTATTTTTGATGGCCCTCTGTTCAAGATGCCCAGAGCCTGGAGTAATGAGATGTGTCCACAGAATTCAGTTCAATGACAAGATGCTAAACTCATCAGCAGACTTGCCTGGGAGACAGTAAAGGCAGCGACTGATTCTGCTCAAGAAGGAACAGAAACACCAGGGACGGGCTCTCACCTGGGCTACTCGATTTGTATGGTTCTGATTGGCACTCCTCTGCCTGTGCCCCCAGCTCCTGTCTACCACCCTGCCTACTAAACACAGTCCAGATAACTGGGACCTTGGAATCCCTTTCCAGTAAACCCCCATCCTGTTTCCAGGGCTGTGGAAGTCCTGGTCTCTGGGTCTGTTTCCCCGAGGACAGGCCATGCCAACAGTGTCACCCCCATAGGTCTGAGGGGCAGCCTATATGAGCTTGCGTAGGTGGGCTGGAGTATCCACAAATATGCATAGGAAACTCCTTGAGGGCAAAGCCAGGGATAGAAAGAGAAGGGAGGGGCAAGGGATGGAGGCTAGGGGTCATTTCTTCCTGTTTCCTTGACAGGGATCAAAAATTCTAAATTCAAAGCAAGCCTCCCAGATTGTTATAAAGTTGTATGTGTCAGGTCAGAAGACAGAACACTGTATAAGCCACAGAATATTCCAGTGTGTGGATCAGTGGCCTCCCTTGTGCTCTGGCTCCAGGTTGTGTGTGTGTGGGAGTGGGCTAGAGGGACGGCTTCCCAGAAGTAGAACTATTTGAGATCAGCTTTGAAAGTATGAGTTTTCTCATACTTTCATGTGTGTTCAAGCCACTGTGGGTGGTCAGTGGCATGTTGCTGGGTCGGGAGGTTCGTGGAGGAAGAGGCAGCAGATAAACCCATCAGTGAATGCCAGTGAATGACCCTGGAATGCCATGGCCCTGGGATTCTGACCATGCATTGTGGGAAATCTTTGGCATGAGCAGATGGGGTTTTAGGCAGCAGGGAGGCTGAAGAGAGGGTAAAAGGCTTGAGACGAGGAGGNGGAAGAGGCAGCAGATAAACCCATCAGTGAATGCCAGTGAATGACCCTGGAATGCCATGGCCCTGGGATTCTGACCATGCATTGTGGGAAATCTTTGGCATGAGCAGATGGGGTTTTAGGCAGCAGGGAGGCTGAAGAGAGGGTAAAAGGCTTGAGACGAGGAGGCCAGTTTGGAAGCTCTTTCAGAGTCCCTGGTATGGGGCTTATGGCCTGAACAAAGGCCCTGTCAGCTTCCTCTCTACAAGCTATCTATGTTATCTTAGGGGCTTCTCGGCTCTCAGCAAAGGAAGGCTTTCTCTGAGATGTGAAACAGCTCCAATGAGGCAGCATAAAAAGACCAACCTAAGAAAATACACTGTTGGAGAAATATAATTTCTCCTTATCCAAAAATATCTGAAGGCCAAAGCACCACTTACCTTGAGTGATAAGCTCAAGAAATATCTGTCTTTATTCATTCACATTATTCACATTTTATTGCTAGTCACATTATTTAGTGCTTCTCCTCATTTTGCTCCTTCTATGGATTCAGCTTTGCCTAGTAGTCTGTATTTGCCTGAGCCTGCCTGCCTGTCCTTCTTGTTTTTCCTTTCTTCCTTTACCCTTTTCTCTCTTCTCCATTTAAAATTTTCTTTATAGTCTTGGGATGTATGACTGAAGTTTAAATAAAATTGTCATGACTAGAAACACCCATCATAGAGACCCTGGTGTTCCAGGAGTAGGACATAAAGAATAAGGACTAGGAATTTTGTAGAGCGGGGCAGGAAATGTGTAAGCATTTTCCATTTCTAAAAGCCTCAGGTGGAGGACGCTGTCCTGACCCGGAGCAGCTGGCTGACGCTTCTGCCATAGGTGCCAGGGACCTCACATAGTTTCTCCTGAAGGACATGCAATCACCCCCAGTGCACCGGCAGCCTTTACTGAACTGTTCATTCATATGTGCCATTTACCAGAAAGTAGGTCTAACCTTTCTTCCATGCTTACTGGATATGAATATCAAGCTTAAATTTACATATAGGGTAATTTATAAATTTATGTATATATTTGTATATGGGATAATATATATGGGCTTCCCAGGTGGCTCAGTGGTAAAGAATCTGCCTGCCAATGCAGGAGCCACAGGAGACGAGTGTTCAATCCCTGGGTTGGGAAGGTCCCCTGGAGGAGGAAATGACAACCTGTTAGACTTGTTAACACCATTAACTGCAGCACCTAGAATAGCACCTTGCAAATGGAAAGGACTCCATAAATAATTTGTGAATGAGTGAATGGGTGGATGAATGGACACGAAGAGAAATGGACTCATCTGTGGGATACTTGAGGGGTGGGAATCAGTAGGACTTGGTGATTGCTCAGTTAAAGTGGCTGATAAGGGG
>SJYA01000107.1:556799-606169 GCA_006410615.1 Neotragus moschatus
TATTGTATTGGTTTTGCCATACATCAACATGAATCTGCCACGGGTGTACACATGTTCCCCATCCTGAACTCCCCTCCCTCCTCTCTCCCCATACCATCCCTCTGGGTCGTCTCAGTGCACCAGCCCCAAGCATCCAGTATCATGCATCAACCTGGACTGGTGATTCGTTTCATATATGATATTATACATGTTTCAATGCCATTCTCCCAAAATCATCCCACCCTCACCCTCTCCACAGAGTCCAAACGAAAAACACCAATACAGGACACGATTGAGTGACTTCACTTTCAATTTTCACTTTCATGCATTGGAGAAGGAAATGGCAACCCACTCCGGTGTTCTCGCCTGGAGAATCCTGGGGATGGGGGAGCCTGGTGGGCTGCCGTCTATGGGGTCGCACAGAGTCGGACACGACTGAAGCGACTTAGCAGCAGCAACACATATATATGGAGTTTAGAAAGACAGTAATGATAACCCTGTATGCAAGACAGCAAAAGAGACACAGAGGTATAGAACAGTCTTTTGTCCATGTCTGTTTATTCTCCATGAGTCTCTGAGCTCTCATAGAAAGGAATCTAACCTTATGCATCTGAATTCACCTGTGGCCAAAAGAATTCATGAGTATTTGGGAGCACTCTTATTAATCATTAAGAATTTGAAGGTTGAATTCTCACTAGCCACTTTCATTCAATCAAGCATCTAGTTCTTCTAGGTGACATGGCTATAACTTAAGAGGAAGGAGAGGAAAATATTAAGATGGAAAATGTTGTTGATACTTCAGAGCCTGTACAGTTTATCTAGTAGGTGAAAGATGAAAATGAGTTTGACAGGGGACCTGGCATTATTAACTAGAAAGCATACGATGAGACGTGTCTGTCTATGATTCCAAAAGATCCTGGCTTCTTGGTAGGTGACATCAGAGAAAAATGATGTTGAGTGGGTCATGAAAAGAGGTTTTCATATATGAGGACTTTACAGGCAGCAAGCTGGTTGAAGTGCAGTGCCCAGGAGGAACATTCACCACTGTAGACTAAGCAGTGTTCACCACCTGGGGTCTGTCTGTGTAAGAACCCATTGCCCGAATGATCCATTGCTGCCGTGGGGACATCCAAACCCTGTAACATGGTGGCTGAAGGCTGTCTCAAGAGTCAGACTGCCTCCGTTTGAATCCTGCCTCAGCTGTGTGGCCTTTAGCAAGTTACATCACCTCTCTCGATTCATTTTCCTCATCTATTAAATAGGAACAGCAATATTATTTACCTCCTAATTTTGTTGTGAGAATTAATCAGCCGAACCATGGAGAACAGTGTCTGGCAATTGGTAAACATTCAATAAATATCAGCAATGTATTACCTCCTAAGTGGTGCCCAGGGCTTTCTCATTGCATTTATTTGGATACAGACTGGAACTTAAGTCCAACAGAATGAAATCAGGGAAGACAGCAACAAGTAAATGGTGTGCCTCTTCCCTGCTCCCCAAGGAAAGAGGCTGAATGGATGGGTATGTGGGGTCAAAATAAGGACAGAAATAAGAGGAATGAGGTACTGTATGTTCCATTAAAGATATAAAGTAGGACTGGCTGTATCTTCTTTGTTAGGAAATAACTAGCATATATAATTTTTTTCTCAGTGTGGAACATATATCTGCTTTAAATTTATATTACAGACCACCATTCCTGAGGGGAATAAAAATAACAAAAATAATAATAAAGCCACATTTTATAAAAATTTTTGTAATTTAAAATAGGCCTTGTTTTCTTGGGGGCACTGGAAGTGCATTGCTTTTGATAAAGGGCAAGTGGTCCCCAGCTCCCCACCTATAAAAACAACTCAAATAAGTTTGCATCAGTTTTTTAAAATAACCTGTCATTAACTAAATCTGAAGTGGTTTAAATTAAATCCAGACTAGGTTGACTTTTCTTGCCCAGGAAGAACTGAAGTAGAATGCTTCAGTTCCAGAGGCTTTATTTTTTTTCATTATTTTCTTTACCCATTAGACTCTCTGAGCCATGCCAGTGGCCCCAGCCCCGTTGGTTAGATATTGCAGTTATTACAACCCTATCTTCTAATGTGGGTCCACATGAAAAAGAGACCCCTTTAGGAATGGCTTTCATTTTTTGAGAGGACAAATTGAATTCATATGTTTTGTCCATCTACTTAAGTCTCAGATAAATGAACTAAAGCAATTTTAGTTTAATAGCCTCATCCTCACCAGGACTTCATCTCACTAGAAGGCACACACTGGTACCTTCCATAGCTGTGTTTTGCCCACCCCATGCCAGACCCACAAGGCAACCAACCCATGTGGCGGAAACAGAGATGCCCTCAGCTGCTCTTTACACATGATCTCATAGCACGTGGAAGGATGCTACAGCCAGTTGTTTTCCTTAGCTGGAAACCAGCAGTCTGCACCTGTGAAGAGTCGGATGGCTTGCCCTCCCAGCCTGGCCACTGCCGGGTGGGTGTGAAATCCTGTGCCCTCTGCCTTGTTTTCCTAACTGGCTGGAATATGCTGGCCAAGCACCAGGGCGTGTTTATTACATCCTTTCTGGGCTCAGGGTCCTGGACACTTTTCAAGTAGAGAAGTGACACACATCTTGCCCAGGTCGTGTTTCTGTGACATCCGGCAGGCCTTCCACAAAAACACTTTCAGGAGGAAAAGGAAAAGAATGACAAAGGCAACAAGAACCACATTACTGTCCTCATCCTGGCTGTGGAAAAACATCCTGCGACACAGGACCTGGATGGATGCTGTGCACCTTTAACTTGCAGGTCAAGATTAAAGACTCTGGGCGCCATTCCACAAAAGGGAGGACCTGTGACTTAAACACCCCAGTTTCCCCTAGTGTGGGGAATCTAGTTGAAACTTGGGCCGCTCAGAGTCTTTGGGAAGCCTTGGTCAGTGCCAGCTGGTAGCTATTTACTACTACAGAATTGTCATCGATTGGGGAGGGTTTTTTTTTAATCTTTTTTCCAAAATGCAGATAGTTTTATTGTTTTTTATATTGCAAAAAGGTTACATGCTGATTGAAAATGATATTAATAATCTCTTGCAAAGTGTAAAGAAAGAAAAACTTCAAGTATGTACAGAATATTCTTTCACATAATGGAACTGATTTTCCTTAACCTATCTCTGTGATGCAGGGATGAGTCGCCGATTCTTTCTAGATGCAAGCCCGAGTACTGATAGTGATAGACACAGAGAGGAGAAAGATATGGTCTCTGCCCTAGGGAGGCTCACAGTGAACATGGGCTGGTGGGGGAGAGAGAGGTACAAAGAGATGATTACAGTTTAATTTGGTGCCCGTTACCACTGATTTCTGATCTGTATCGAGAAGGAAACAAGTTGCCCTGTGTGGCGGAGTTTGGAAGCACGTTCTAAGTGAGGCCTGCTGGATGATGGCATGATGTCAGGGGAGGAGGAGGAGAGTATCCATGGAGGACACAGCAGGTACAATGGCCAGTAGCTGGAGGAAGACCCTCAGCCTTCTGGAAACTGTGCCTGGAGCATGGAATGGATAATGGAAGAAGGGAGAGGGCTGAAACTGGGGCAGACTCGCTCCAGATGACGACATTCCTCATCGACCCGCAGGCAGGTCCTGTTTTCTACCCTCTCTCCATACGTATTTATCACTGGTGTCCAGGTCACCAGTGTTTTTTTCCCTTTATTGTGTGGACAAGCAAATAAATACTGTGTACCTCAGCATTCCCAAGAAACTAAAGAGCCTGGTAAAAGCACAAACAGTCCCCACAAATAGTTGCAAATGTAGGACAGTAAATAATGGTTACAAAAGTTACATGTTGCAGCAATTTCCAACAATGTCATGTAATTATCAACTGTAATTTAGGCCAACTGACCAAACCACCGAGGGCTCTCAGTGCCTCTTTGACGGCAGAGCTTGGCAAGTCCTTGAAGGAGCCTCTGCCTGACCAGTCTCTCCTCAGGATTGAACCCCAAGGACGATCAGCCTGATCCCCACAGATCTCATCTCCTCTTTTCAGAGGGGCCTTCTGACTTTCTTATGCCAGTATCTGTGAGGAAGTAGGCCTGTGATTGCTGCAGCAAAAGCAGAAAGTTTCTACTTAGTGATTTACCCTTCTAGGCTTGAGCTTAAGATGTAAATGAATATTGGATTCATCAGAAACAACAGCTGGGCATTGACAGCAGGTGAGTTGAGAGGATAAAGTAGTTGCTAATTCCAGCTCAAATCCTGCTGCTCTTCAAAGGCTGTAGCACAGACCTTGCTCTGCCCATAGCCCTCAGACATATCACTTCAGCATAAGCCAGCCCCTTCAACTGCCAGCACCTTCATTTCTGAGCCTGTGGGTTTCCTCAGCTTCACAGGCCACCCTGCTAACATGCATGGCAGGATAGATATATGAGGAATATCCCCCTGGCCTCCTTAGCAGCCTTCAACCAATGATGAGGGCATTTACACCTCAACTCTGTCAACCCTCTAATGAGATAACCCTTTCCCAGAACTCCCAGGCATGTTTTCCGAACTATTTCCCTTCTCTGTCTCATTCTTCAACTCCCATCCTCATCTCCTGAATTTCCAAATCGATGCTTTGCACATAAATCATCTCAGGGTCTGTTTCTGGGGACCCCGATCCCAGAAAAGTTCATTTCCATACCTTCCCCGGCCATCATCGTTTCCCCAGCTCTAAGCATGTGAGAGCGCACATCTGTAACGTTGAGTCTGCACCTGACTTCTGGCTGCATTTGCCTTCTGTTCACTTGGTATGTGAATCCACACACCAATCCTAACCTGCTTTAAGCACTGCAAAAGAGGACACTGTACCTTACACTTCTTTGTCCCCCTGAACTGCCCATCCCTGAAATGGGTTCCTCGCATGTGAACCACAAATATTTGCTGACCAGCTGTTAGATCGAGATTGGAACTTGACACTAGTATAGGACTTATGCTAGCAGACAGCTGCTGATGACGTGGCAGGTCATAAGGAAGACCAGGAACACTACGACACTGGGTTCCAGTCATGGGTTGTAGCTATTGGTTTTCAGGTTCTATTGGTCTTCTCTCTATGTGATGGCCAAAGTGTAGTCTCTGGCATTGGGCATCACTGGGAACTACATTCAGAATCTACAAGTTAACAAGATCCCCAGGTGATCTGTGTGCTCATGAAAGTGTAAGATGCACTGGTCTCAAGGATCCAGTCCCACAGCGTTTATCTGCTAGAAGATTCCCCCGAGGTCTGGACATACCGATGTGTGTACTTGCATGCACGATTCAGCTATGGTTTATAAACACACACAACCATATCCCTACAGGTTTATTTATAAGACTCATTTTGGACTGACTGACTGAATAAGTCAATAACCTTTAAAAATGATCATCTTTGGCAATGTTAGAGTAAACAGAAACCCAGGGAACATCAAACATTATTTGTTATACAGTTTCTGAATATTTGTCACATATCTGATGAGGGCAAGGCACTGGAGAGAGTGCAAAGTTAAATATTTAATAAAAATCAACCCTTTTGTTGTTGTAAGAGGCTTTGGTTTTTCTTCTCTTAGAAAAGATCCTTCACTGGGCATTGATACTTCCTATGTAACATTCCTAGAATTCCTTACCCCATCCCCACTCCTGTGGAAAAGGGGGTGGTGATGGGGGAAGGATGAGGAGAGTGTTCCTAATTAGCACTTTTATACATAATAATATAGGGAGTGTATATACAAGATTTTCCTTTGCTTAAATTTCTAATTTTTTTTCTTGTTACTTGATTCATCATATATCAACCAGGATCTGGAAGCATTCCCAAAACTCCCAGCACAATTTGACACAGAGATAGTGTCATCATGATGTTGAGGGTTTTTTTTTTTAATAATTTTACTCTCAGAAATTATGAAGAGAACACTTGAAAGTAGATGAATTTTATTGCATAGCCATAACTGTACTATTTGAGCTGATATTTACATTTCAGCTTTCTCCCTTATTTATCAAAAACAGTAAGTCTGGTTTTATTTAGTAGTGAATAGGAGTGGGGAACTTAGTGCTAGTTCACAGCCTCTAAGAAAAGATGTATCTAACAGTCAGCAGATCAGCAATGGACTGTCACACTGAAATGCTCATGCTAGAGTTCTTAGCATTAACCAGAATGAGCCTTGTTATTTACATGTAGATAACAGAAAAGAAACTGAGAAGGGTATCTTGGCATCAGTTTATTCCTTGTTAAGTAATAAATAAATCTAGAGTAGGTAAAGAAATAGTTGCTATTTAAGATTTAAAAATTTAAGATACCTGGAAAGTGAATGTTTTCAGAACTGTAGATTTCCCAGCTTCAGTGCTATGTGTCAATTCCATAGAGTTTCAAATATCTGGCAATTCACCCAGAAAAGTGGAAAACAAACACGTTCCTATCTCCTGCTACTGAAGTCTTTAGTATGGTTAATTTTAGAGACCCCTGGATTATGCTAAACTCCTATCGCTGTCTATGTTTTCTCTGGCTCTTCTACTATATTCTTCTTAGGAGACAATCTTCCTTCAGCTGTGACAACGGCCCCTGTCTCAGTCAAGTGTTTCTTCCTTCTTCGAAACACTTTCCAGAGCTCACCTTCTTTGTGATAGCTCTGCATTCCCAAAACATGATTTGGTGATCAACACTTTCTCTTCAAGACTGGTAGGTACAGATTAAATTGGCAGAGAAGGTGGGCAATGGGAGGAAATGGGAAGTTACAGAGATTTCCTGAAGGAAATATTCTACCAGCCTCCACTTTAGAAAGTGAGAATTACCTTGAAGGCTAAATGCATAGGTTTTAGAATTCCACACAGTAGATAAAATGAAAACAATGAATACAACGAGATGATGCTTCTATTATTCTGCTGAGAAATGGCAAAATTAAATCATGCTCTAGTCTAAATGTGCACAGTCATCCTCACAATTCCTGTGTTGAAGACTAATCCTAAACTAATGGTATTAAAAGGTGGAGTCTGGGGGAGGTGATTAGGTCTTGAGGGTGGAGCCCTCATGTATGGGATTAGTGCCCTTATTAAAGAGTTTTCAGGGAGCTCCTTTGTCCCATTCCTCTATGGAACCAAAAACCAAATCTACCAACACTATGATCTTGGACTTAGCAGTCTTCAAAACTGTGAGAAGCCCAAATAGACTAAGACAAAAATGGTCTATGAGTCCATGCAAGATCTCAACACAGCCATATCTAAAAATCCTAAAAAGGCTGTTTACATAAAGGTGAGCTCACAAGTGAGTAGAAAGCACTTTGGAAAGTAATTTTTTTCCTCCAAGCTAGTATATTTCAGACCTTCTCTTTCAAGCACACCCTGGCCAACCTTACCTTCAAACCCCATCCTATTAGCTGCAGTTTGTTTGCATATTTTTATTTATTTATTTATTTATGCCCTGCTTACTTCCAGCAAGCAATTCAGGAGGTTCATAATGAAAACATGGTTGCTATGAGACCAGAAATAATTAACCCAAGGCAAAATGCAGGAACAGAAAAGGGGAGCATTGGCAGGATAGGGGGCACACATGTAGCAGAAAAACAATCTATCTTAGCTAAGGAAATTGCCAATCTCAGGCAAGGTCACATTTGCAAACTGCATTTTGCATTTTCCATTTCATTCTCCTGTGTACATAATGAGGTAATACTTATCCAAGTACTTCTGTCTAACGTGTATTTTGGGAGTTATATGTCGGCTACCATGAATAAAACATCCTGGCTTTGTTTGTTTGTTTGTTTTAATAAGTAGGTGCAAAGAAAGATAGGCATCTTGTTTTTAATTGTATAATGAGTAAATTATGTCATGTAATGAGTAAAGTATGGAAAGTTCAGTTGTAGCTGATGTATAGTTCAGTTGAGTTAAATCATACCATATTGTGTTCCTTTTCTAATGACCACAAAGCACTTTTTCTTTTTTTCCTGGCAAAAAGTTCAAACACAATTTCTTTTTCTTTCTCCCTATTTCTTTCCTTTCTTTTTGGGCCCATAATAAGCAACTTTCTTCAAAATGGTTTCCATGATTAGGCCAGAAGATCTGTGGTTACTTTTTCTATCATTCTGTGATTACACCACTTTGCTAAATAGATATTGTGTAGTTAAAGATGGGCTGCTTCTTTGAGTTTTGCAAAAATGTTTCAATGCTAAAATCCCCAATGCTCTTTCAAAAAGTTTGCTTAATTGAAGCAAAAGAAATAGTGGAACCATTGTTGGGGATAATCAATGAGAGGTAATTTACATGAGGGGACCATGGTGTGGTGGGAGAAGAAATTCTGGCTCTGTATAATTCATTCTGAGTCGCTTGAGCCCACACAAAAGATTTACCTTTAAAAGGCTAAGTTCCCAAGCCCCCAGTTTTTAACAAGTAAATCCGACCTCTAAATCCTTTATCAACCCACAAAACAACACTATGCTTGAAGCTCAAATTAGATAGATTTCTACAAGCTTTAAAATCTATAAGTATTTGGGGGTCAATGCAAAGAAAAGATGCTGAAAGATAAACTCTCAGCACAAATGAAGAGAGATTTGCATTTTCAGACATAAATGTGGCCACACCAAATGCTATTTAGGGGGAAATACTCTTAAATTAGAAACACTTACTGACAGGAGGCCATGTTCAGTTTTCTACCCGTTAAAAATATCAATCATATTAAAACCAGAATTTACTTGGTTGCATTAATTTCTCAAATAGCAAGGCATAAAAATGAGCTACATTTACATTCTGTGATTTCTACTTTAAATCCTAAGTCAACTTCATTCAAACACCTCTTTGAGGAAGACATAGTAAGTTCCACATTCAAATATTAAATAAAAGCTGTAATTGCTTTATAAATGCAAGAATTATACCTTGTGTTTTTTGTTTGTATTTTTCTTTTAACAAGGGCATGGTTTACTTTAGCATCTGTGCCAAGTGCATGGAATTGAACTGAGTCCAGCTGATCTCTAATTTTTGCCATGTTAGAAAATTTGAGGTTCATTCAAAACAAAGGATACATCTGTTTTCATCAGCTGTTTCTTGAATTTTAGTACTGGGACTTATTTTTTTAAATTGTTTTGCCTAGACAGTATTGTTTTACTAGGCATGATTTATTACTCTATGTGTGCCCATGGAAACTGTGTTCCTAAAATCATAGAAACTGAATCAAAAATAATAAGGAAAGGATAGGAACTTATTCCCTTTACATTGGATTAAATGATTATTTAGAATATACAAATCTGTTTAAATTATAATAGAGCTTTGTTTATCAATGGGAAGAAAAATATGTTCAATTAACTCCAAGTTTATATACAGAAACTTGAGGCATGACCAGAGGATAAAAGAAAGAATTGAGGAATGTGACGTTTCGGAATGCTATTTTAAAAATCATCTCAAAATTGGAGGATTATCTGCCTAAGAGAGACATCAGCAATGTTTTTATTTATTCTCTACTTTGTTCCACAAAAAAGGATTTCAAGCAGCTTGCTCTCTTAATGTTCTGTATTTAAAATGGTTGAATCTTAGCTTTTGAGTATGATAAACTGACAGTGCTTGATGCCTGCTTACTTTGCAAGCATTTTACATTTATTTTTGTGCTAGTATTTTCAGGCTAGAAGAGTGTATCCTTGTCTGGGCAGCACTTTAAAAAATAATCTTATTTATTTATTTATTGACTGTGCTGGGTCTTCATAGCTATGCAGGCTTTCCTCCAGTTGCTATGAGTGGGGGCTACTATATAGTTGGGGTGCTTGGGCTTCTCACTGTGGTGGCTTCTCTTGTTGCAGAGCACAGGCTCTAGGGTGCTTGAGCTTAAGACGTTGTGCCTCCCAGAGCTCTAGAGCGCAGGAGCGGTAGTTGTGGTGCAGGGGCTTAGTGGCCCTGAGTATGTGGGATTTTCCTAGATCTGGGATGCGATCCATGTTTCCTGAATTGGCAAGTGGATTCTTTACCGTTGAGCCACCAGGAAAGCCCTCAGGTAACATTTTTAAAAGGAGAAATAGGCTATCTTGGTAAAATGTTGAACAAATTTCATCTCTAGGTAAACTTTTTCACGGGTTACCAAAACGGTGGCCTATATTTGCTTACTGAGCTGGTATTGAGGTTTTGGACAGTTTTAGAACTTCCAAACCTTTATTAAATCACAAAATAAGTTATCTGGAAAAATTAAGGGGATATATGGCTTTTGAGACAGCTTGTTGTAGTTTTGGTGATAATTTAGATACATCTGCATTTACATTTAAGATTTTCAACACTGAAACAATAATCGCTAACATTTATTTAGCACATTTCTGTGCCAGGCATTGTTGTGAATGCTTTGTTTTTAACTCACCGAATCCTCACAACCTCTCTATGACGTGGGTACATTAATCTGTTTCATAAACTGAGCCATGCAGAGTTAAGTGACTTGCTCAAGTCTTGACTGGCTGGTGGTAGTGCCAGGATTTGAACATAGGAAAGAGCTTCTGACCCCCTCTGTGACCACCATACCACCCACTGTGGCTACTCTGGTGGGAGGGCTTTCCAGGGACTGCCACCTTTTCTGTTCTCCCAGGGTGGGACTTCCTCTGGAAATACATATCCCAAGAAATCTCTCATGTGTATCGACAATTAGAACAGCCTGGACTCTCTGCCCTACTAGTGTCTTACCAATTCTACTTTCCAAGCAGTAAAGGAAGCCTCTAGAAAGCCAAACACTTAACTGCTCCTTGTTTCAAGGGGAAATTTTGAGGTAGTGGAACAGTTGGGGCTGCTGCTAGAAAGTCTCAGAAAGAGCTATAAATCTTCAGGTGGGTGTGATTCATGGGGGCCCTGAGCAGGGGCTGGCGTGGAGAAGCTTCACACAGATAGACCAGCTGACTCCAGCAGAAACAGGTCTGTAATGACCTGGACTCAGTCATCTGGAATTTCTAAAAAGAGGGACTATAAACTCATCTGTCAATAGATGCTATGGACATTTAAAACTTTATTTTAAATGTCTTTAAATTTTTACTTTAAAGGCTAGTATCCCAAATTTTGAACAGACCACAGAATAGGAGAGCCTAAAAGCCTTCTAGTAAAATAGGACCAGGATTCATGTACCACCAGTAAGTAAAATTTTTATCTTCTAAGGTGGACTGCCACTGATTAAAAATGACTTTTAAAACCTGAGATTGGTTTCTCTGCAAAGGAGGTATTCAGAGAAGAAGAAGGAAGCACAAGGGAGGGGACACTGGTGCCTTCAATGGTATTGCCAATGTTCTGTTTCATTACTTAAATGTGTTTATATCTGTTCTTTCATATATAGCATGTATTCCATAATGTCAAAAAGCTATTAATATTAAACATTTACTGTGTGCTAATAGTATGCCTGGTATTGAAAACAATAATATTTATAATAAAACACTAGGCCTCTACTGAATGGCTTATTTTTAAATTCATTGATATTTCCAGTATTATCACATTAAAATTAGAAATTTTACTTAAAATTTTTACTTACATTTACTTACTAAAAATTTTACTTACACACATTAAAAATACTACTTATAATAATGATTAGTTGCTGCTATTAAAAATAAAAAATCATTTGCTCTATGCCAGGTCCTTCTTAGGTATTATTTCATTATTCCTCCTACCAAAGTCTTGAAGAATTTGTGTCAGCTGAGTTTGTTAATAGCATATCAAACTAAAGCCAGTTTCAATAATAAGAATATTTATTATCTCATTTAAGAAGTCTGCAAGACTTGATGGGTCCAGGATCCCTCCAAAAGTTCCACAAGGTCATCAGGAACCCTTGATAAGGCTGTTTCTCTCCATCTCCTTAGGATATTAACAGGGTCCTGTAATCATGTCCCCTTTTGCTTGCAAGATCACTGACCCAGATCTGGGCAGCATATGTTGTAGACCCAGCAACATCTGGTTAAAGAAAAGGCATGTGTCCCTCCATGTGTCTATTCTTATTTGGGAAGAAAACCTTTTCCATCAATCTGCATCCCAGAAAATTTCACCTCAAGTCCAAATGCCCAGGATAAAGTCATATACCCGCCCCCTAGTTACAAAAGAGGGTGATGTATTTAGTGCCACATTTTTCTCATCTTTGTTCTCTTTGTTGGTGATTTAATGTCTAAAATGTCCCAAGTTTGGTGCAGAAGTGCTCTCTGGTGTTCCCAAGTATGAGATGGCTGTGAGGCACATGGATGGATAAAATTACGTAGGTTGCATTTGTCCATGAATTATAGCACTCTTGGCTGGGCTCAATCTTAATGAATTAATGATCTGTATCACTTAAGACATCTTTAAATAGAAACACACATAAAACAAGGTTATGTATTGATCAGCTGATGAAAATATGTGGCTGGAGGCTTTTGAGAACCTACTCCTGTATTTCCTTTAGAAGCAGTGCTTCCCTGTTGGCTAATCCAGTGTCTGACGTGACTTTGTAGGACGCAGCTTCTATGAATAGTAATAGTTGACTCTGTGCACAAACACACATTCACACAACACACACACACATTTATACACACACCCAGACAGTGATATAGCATCACATTTACCAGCAGCACAATGCTGTCTAGCAGAGTTCTCTGAACTGAAATAATTTCACACCTTCCCGCTCCAGAGTGGGGTGCCCAGATGTCCCAATTTGCCCTTGATTGAAGAGTTCCCCAGGATGAGGGACCTTCAGCGTTGAAACAAGGAAAATCCCAAGACCAATCAGAAAGAGTTGACTCCCCTGCTCCAGAGTTTCTTGAAGCCAGGGAATTGAGGTGGAGAGGGAGTGTCCATCCTAACCCTCAACTCTTGCTCTGAAGCTAGCAGCTGCACCAGCTTTAGGAAGGAGACTCATGGAAGGAATGCACACCCAAGCAGCTAAACACTGCTGTCCCCACTCAGGCTTCTGCGGGCTCCTAAGCAAAAGCTGGATTTTCCCTGGCAAAGCTCCACTGATAAAGCATTAACAGTAAGCTCATTTGATTTACATTCCTAATGCACCTGGCAAGTGTCTCTTTGGTGTGTGGAAACATCTAAGAGATGAATTATGAAGAAATACAGTATATGGCACAATAAAAAAAAGCAATAACAGATGCCCAGGAATTAAAATATTTTCATTCAGGCAGCAAAATATATTATTTTCTTCAACTCGCTTGTAAATTGATAAAGGATAGAGAGAAAAATGTGGATCTCAGGACCAAATCCATATTTCCTATATCAAATTTCCACAGATTTGGGACTATATCAACTAGTGATTCTCAACCCTGGTATTATATTAGAATTATCTGGGAGGTTTTAAAACTTCCTATGCCTGGACGCCACCATTACAATGAAATTAAATAGAAAAGGAGTGGGGGAGAGGAGTTATTGGGCATTTAAATTGGTCTAACAGCTTCCCAGGTGATTCTAATAACATACAGCCAGGGTTGAGACCCTCTCACAGGGAGGGTGATGTTGAGAAAGGGTCTTGGAAATTTTCAGCAGAGAATGTTGTAATCAGTTGGTGATGCTGCTGTGGCTGGGAGAGGGAAAAAGGTGCGCTAGGCCATCTTTTTCAGCCTAGCCAAAGCGGGAATATTCAAGCTCTGAAGTCAGGCAGATCTTGTGTAATCTGGATCAAATGACTGGCACTCTTACCAGTATCTTCATCCTGTTACCATTTTGCAATGTTGTCCTGAGGGTTAGGTGAGGAAGCAGATGCCAAGTACCTGGCACATAGTGGATGCGTAATAGAGGGGAGCTATCATCATCATAACCAGGCTCCCATGTTTTCATTTTTGGCCACATTCTGATTTACATTCTGTTCTCCTAACAAAAGGGCTTCCCAGGTGGCACAGATTAAGAATCTGCCTGCCAATCCAGGAGATGCAAGTTCGAACCCTGGGTCCAGAAGATCCCCTGGAGGAGGAAATGGCAACCACTCCAGTATTCTTGCCTGGAGAATCTCATGGACAGAGGAGCCTGGCGGGCTACAGTCCATGGGGTTGTTAGGAGTCAGACATGACTGAGCACATAAACACGCAGCCTAACAAAGAGTAACAGAAGAGTTTTTTATGAGATAGCAGTAACAGTATTTTACAAACAAAATGAATAACACAAAAAATGAATGGTATGGCCAAAGTAATTTTGCAAGCATATAATCTAGTTCAGGGGTCAGCAAATCACTGCCTGTGAGCCAGATCCAGCCACACCTATTTACTTATTGTCTGTAGCTGTTTTCCCATAACGGATACCACATGGCCCATAAAGCCAAAAATATTTGCTCTCTGGTTCTTTACAGAAAGTTTGCTGACCGTTGATTCTAGTTCATCAATTCTCAGTCCAGTCAATGGACCTCTGAAACCCCTTCAGGGGATCTTAGAGGTCAAAGCTATTTTCACACTAATACTCACACATCATCGACCTTTTCACTGGGTTGACATTAGTACTGAAAGGACAAAAGCAACGTTGGGTAAAGCTGCCAGTGCCTTAGCCCAAATCAAGACAATGGGACCCAGAGTACTCTTCATTGGTTTCTTTACCGCTACATGTTTGTAGGGAAGAAGCCAAACAAATAAAAAGCTAGTTTCACTTAACTCAAGTTGGCACTATTGGTATTTTGAGCCAGATAACTGTTGGTTTCGAGGGGGCTGTCCTGTGCACTGTGGGTTGTTTAGCAGCATCTCCAGCCTTTGCTGAGTAGACACTACCAACTCATCCCCTCCCATCCCCCCACTATAACAGTCAAAAACCTTTCCAGACATTTTTTGAAATTTCTTTTATTTAACCAAATAGATGGTATAGTTGTATCAATAGATACAACTCAAATAAACAAAAAATCTTTGGTGTCTTCTGTAATTTTTTAAACAGTAAAAAGTTCCCAAGACCAAAAAGTTTAAGATTTGCTGTTCCATTCTGTATTTATAGGGTATTTGTGAAATTTATACTGGTAAATCAAAATAAAGTGAAAAGGATCACATGTATAAGATATAGGATAAAGAAGTGGAGAGTTTGGGGTTTGGGATGGGCGGGGTGGAGGCATAGCCAGTGAAGACACAGCTTTAGAGATCCGGGAGGCAGTGTGACCTGGACTGACTAGTCCTCCATCTGTGCCTCAGTTTCCCGCTTATACAATGGAAGCGATTGCAGTACTTACCTCACAGTGTTGTTGGGAGGATTACATGAATAAATACCTAAAAAGCATATAGAATAGGTTTGGTGCTAGATTAAGTGCTCTCTGTGGGTCAGCTATTATTGTTTTAATATTAAATAATCAGTTTATGTCAGAAGGGATGAGGTCAGGCCTGCCATTAAAGCACACAGGTGCTGTTGACCCTGTCCCCATGGCAAGATAACTGAAAGCAGAAAAATTCAGTCACTGGCCCCCAGAGATGAAATATCATGGTGCCAAGAAAGAAATCAGAATCCCCTAACCCACATCTTACCCTAACCTCACACTTTCTAATCCAAAGTCACATCTGTTACCCCTGTGAGGCACGTGGACGTGCTCCAAGGTTTCAGAACAAACGACGTGAGGTTGGCTTGGTTTCATGTGTGAGTTCCAGAGCAGTTATAACTTTTCTTGTTCTCGTGCTGTGATTAATTTTCCCTTCAGCTCAGTTTGGCTGCCAGAAAGTCATCCAGAATTGTGTTGATTTCAGCCATCCTCACCTTTAGGAAGACATGTGCTTTCAAAAAAGGTCTCTTAATGAAACTGTAAGGACACCTCTTGGATAAGCAAGTTAAATGTTTGTAGACTGACTTTTAAAAAGCTGCTGAAGAAGAACCTGAAGCTGAAGCAGAGGGCATTACCTGAAATTTGAAATTGCACTCTGTTGTAAAGTGGCACATCTCCTGTGTCCCAGTTCTTATCTCTCCTGACCTCCCTGGGTCAATCAAGACATGTTTTACTGTAATTGTTTTCTGAGGCTATTGAGAATGTTGCGTTTAGATCCTAAAACCTGTTGAATTCACACATCATATTCTCTGTGAAATCTGACCTGACTCTACTGTTTGACATTAACTCCCCTCCCTGGGTCTCCCCATTCTGTTCTTTTTTCCTTTGAGGCACATTTCTGCATCCAACACACACTGTATTTTACACATGTATTTTATTTATTATCTGCCTCATTATTGTGGCAAAGTTTTTACTATTTTTTCTTCAGTGCTGTAGTCCTAGTTTCTAAAACAGTGTCTGATACATGGTATGGACCCCGACATCCAGCTTTTGCCTTTAAATGAGGAAGGGAAAATATCCCTGTGATGAATCACACACCGTGAATTCACATACAGAACCCTTGCATGAATGAAAGCATCTATGTTGAAAAAAATAATAGACTCAAAAAGAGTACTTAAGTTTCCCTCCTGTTACCTAGCAATTTCATGAGCCAGAGTATAAAATAGGCTATCAGGAACTTGTCCCAGTGGTGTCTATTTTTCATTCATCTAATATTGTTATCCTTCAGTGAATATCTCTTCTGTTAGCTATCCAGCTCACAGAAGTGTGTCTCAGTCCCACAGAGCACTGTGCCCTAGGGCTTCCCTAGTGGCTCAAACAGTAAAGAATCTGCCTGCAGGACTTCCTGGTGGTCCAGTGAATAAGGCTGTGCACTCCCAATGTGGGGGGCCTGGGTTTGATCCCTGATCAGGGGACTAGATCACGCATGCTGCAACTAAGACCCAGAGCAGCAAAATAAATAAATATTTAAAAAAAAAAGAATCCGCCTTCAGTGCAGGAGAACTGAGTTCAATCCCTGGGTTGGGAAGATCCCCTGGAGAAGGGAATGGCAACCCACTCCAGTATTCTTACCTGTGAAATCCATACACAGAGCAGCCTGGTGAGCCACAGTCTGTGAGGTTGCAAAGACATGACTGATCAACTAACAGAGGTTCTTAACAAATAGTTATTAAGGAGTTGATTGGCAAGTACCTCGTTTCCCAAGAGATGTGTTCCAATGCAACTAACATGGAATCTTTGAAAACCAAGTTAAGTACTAAAAATTAAGGATATTCACTACTGAAATCTGTTCTGTACTAAGTATTTCTTGTAAAGCACAGAATGCCTTTGCAAACACATACTTTATTTGTAAAGTCATATCTTGGCATTTAGAGCTTCCCTGCTGGCTCAGACCGTAAAGAATCTGCCTGCAATGCAGGAGACCTGGGTTCAATCCCTGGATCAGGAAGATCCCTTGGAGAAGGGAATGTCTATCCACTCCAGTATTCTTGACTGGGGAATTCCACGGACAGAGGAGCCTGGTTGGCTACAGTCCATGGAGTCTCAAAGAGTCAAACACGACTGAGTGACTAACGCACACACACATACATGTCTTGGAATACAAGGTTTACTTAAATCAGTGAATTGAGACATAGACAGAGTGTAGATGCTACAGGCTCAGTTCTGTGCCAGGTTGACTGATGTATGAGAAGTGGCACCTTTAGGAGGATTGAGTGGTACATTTAACCATTAGGAAATTATACATGGAAGGGGGGATTGCGGGTCCCTTAAAGGCAGAGACTGCTTTTCATTCACCTGTGCCACCTAGTGTCTGTGCATGCTCGGTCGCTTCGGTCGTGTCCGTGTCCGGCTCTTTGCGACCCCAGGGACTGTAGCCGGCCAGGCTCCTCTGTCCATGGGATTCTCCAGGCAAGAATTCTGGAGTGGGTTGCCATGCCCCCCTCCAGGCAATCTTCCTGACCCAGGAATTGAACTCGTGTCTCTTAGGTCTCCTGCATTGGCAGGCGGGTTCTTTACCACTCGCGTGACCTAGGTTAATGCTGCTACTGCTGCTGCTGCTGCTAAGTCACTTCAGTCGTGTCTGACTCTGTGTGACCCCATAGACAGCAGCCCACCAGGCTCCCCTGTCCCTGGGATTCTCCAGGCAAGAATACTAGAGTGGGCTGCCATTTCTTTCTCCAATGCATGCATGCATGCAAAGTCCCTTCAGTCATGTCCTAGGGTAGTGGTAAGAATTAAATCTGTGCCTGTTAACAGAGCACAAGGCTTGGACAGACTCAAGTCTAGCACAGGCATATTATAGACTTGCAGTACTGATCTGGTGATGGGAAAAAAAAATCATGAGTAAACAAAAATATCAAATGAAAGCAAGTATTAAAGTGAAAGTGAAAGTCACTCAGTCATGTCCTACTCTTTGCGACCTCATGTACTATACAGCCCATGGCATTCTCTAGGCCAGAGTACTTGAGTGGGTAGCCTTTCCCTTCTCCAGAGTATCTCCCCAACCCAGGGATTGAACCCAGGTCTCCCGCATTGCAGGCAGATTCTTTACCAACTGAGCTATCAGGGAAGCTCATCGAGATTTTTAGAAAAGAATTTGTAATACAATGAAAATTGAGACAGAAGAGGTCACTGGGGATGGCTTCATGAAGAAGACAGGAGTCATGTCTTGAAAGAAATGAAGGCTCAAAATGCTGTAACAAAGGAGACAGGGGGAAATTCCTAGCTGGAAGAGTTAATTTAGACCTGTACACCTACCACTTAAAAGGATTTTGAGCATCAATCTCTGACATATATTTGTTTATAATTATACATATATTCTATTATACTACCATTATAAAGATTTTTAAATACATAAGAGATGGGATGGGGAGGGAGATGGCAGGGAGGTTCAAGAGGGAAGGGCCATATGTATACCTATGGCTGATTCATGTTGCTGTTTGCCAGAAAACAGCAAAAATCTATAAAGCAATTATCCTTCAATTAAAGAATAAATTAATTTTTTTAAGTAAAAAAATAAGATATTAAAAGAGCAGTTAAAGATGAAATAAGCATATTTTATATTATTAATGGCATATCATTATTTATGTTGGGTACAAATCTACATTTCAAATAACCTTCTAGATAATTTTGAATTTTTATGGCTCTCTTCCAGTCATATTGGATTAAAACTTGTCAGCCCATAATATGCCTGATGAGTTCTCCTAGGTATAGGAGACCTGTCAGCTAAGCCATTTTCTTACTCATTCATACCTAAGTTATTCATATTGTCTTTCATCATCAGTTTCTTTGAAGGAGTCTATTTAAGTCAATTGTGAGAGTTAACTTGATTAAAGCTAACTAATAGAATCTACTCGTTCAGCCAGGCACATAAGTCTGGAACATGCTGCCAGATGCTCACACTGAATAGATGAGTGGAGATATCCTTTAGAGAAGAGGTAAACCAGTATGGTGCCTGCCATCNAATTATTAATGGTATATCATTATTTATGTTGGGTACAAATCTACATTTCAAATAACCTTCTAGATAATTTTGAATTTTTACGGCTCTCTTCCAGTCATGTTGGATTAAAACTTGTCAGCCCATAATACGCCTGATGAGTTCTTCTAGGTATAGGAGACCTGTCAGCTAAGCCATTTTCTTACTCATTCATACCTAAGTTATTCATATTGTCTTTCATCATCAGTTTCTTTGAAGGAGTCTATTTAAGTCAATTGTGAGAGTTAACTTGATTAAAGCTAACTAATAGAATCTACTCGTGCAGCCAGGCACATAAGTCTGGAACATGCTGCCAGATGCTCACAGTGAATAGATGAGTGGAGATATCCTGTGGAGAAGAGGTAAACCAGTATGGTGCCTGCCATCATCCGACAGGTGGATGGCTGGAGGGTGCCGCTCGCTGATCAGCCTCCTGTGTCCACGTGGAGTTAGTGAGTCACTGGCATGGAACCTTGGCCCCAGGAAGAACAATAGTCTGAAAGGGTGGATATGTGAGGTCAGATCATTAGCAGTGGTTGAGAGATTTGGACATGGCAAGATAGGCTCATGAGACTACATATTCTTAAGNCCAGTGGCTCTGTTCTCCACCCATTCTCTCATTGTAATGCATTTCTTTGCTCTAAGAGGAATGCAGTTTCTGTCTCTTAAAGATCTCTGTTTTTGAACAGTTCTCTCCTATTTATAATAAATATAAAAACTAAGAGGGGAAGTAAAGGACAGTAAATGTTTATTATAAACTCAAACTTCTGTCTACCATTTTTCATCCTTTCAAACTGTTGGAACCAAATCTTGTCCTAATTCCCTGCTGGCAAAACTCTGTGACAAACCCAGGTGGATTGAGGACTAGAAATGGACCGTCCTCTCTTGTCTATCTTGTGGCTTTGGCTACCTTGGAGACTCTTCATTACCACCCCATCTCATGACTCCTGTGTTACGTTGTTGTTGTTCAGTCGCTGAGTCATGTTGGACCCTTTGTGACCCCGTGGACTGCAGCACACCAGGCTTCCCTGTCCTTCAGCATCTCCTGGAGCTTGCTCAAACTCATGTCCATTGAGTCAGTGGTGCTATCCAACCATCTTATCCTCTGTCGTCCCCTTCTCCTCCTGCCTTCAATCTTTCCTACCATCAGAGGCTTTTCTAATAAGTCAACTCTTTGTATCAGGTGGCCCAAGTATTGGAGCTTCAGCTTTAACATCAGTTCTTTCAGTGAATATTCAGGATTGATTTCCTTTAGGATTGCCTGGTTTGGTCTCCTTGCTGGCCGAAGAATTCTCAAGAGTCTTCACCAACACCACAGTTTGAAAGTATCAATTCTTCAGTGCTCAGCTTTCTTTATGGTCCGACTCTCACATCCATACATGACTACTAGAAAAACCATAGCTTTGACTAGGTGAACCTTTGTTGGCAAAGTAATGTCTTTACTTTTATGTTGTCTAATTTTGTCATAGTCTTGTCTCCAAGGAGCAAGTGTCTTTTAATTTCATGGCTGTAGTCACCATCTACAGTGATTTTGGAGCCCAAGAAAATAAAATCTGCCACTGTTCCCATTTTCCCCCCATCTATTTGCCTTGAAGTAATGGGGCAGAATGCCATGATCTTAGTTTTTTTAATGTTGAGTTTTAGGCCAGTTTTTCCACTCTCCTCTTTTACCTTCATCAAGAGGCTCTTTAGTTCCTTTTCGCTCTCTGCCATAAGGGTGGTGTCATCTGTGCCTCTGAGGTTATTGATATTTCTCCCAGCAATCATGATTCCAGCTTGTGATTCATCCAGCCCAGCATTTTGCATGATGTACTCTGCATAGAAGTTAAATAAGCAGGGTGACAATATACAGCCTTGACATACTCCTTTCCCAATTCTGAACCAGTCCATTGTTCCATGTCTGGTTCTAACTGTTGCTTCTTGACCTGCATATAGGTTTCTCAGGAGGCAGGTAAGGTAGTCTGGTATTCCCATCTCTTTAATCTCCAAATCTTAAAAACAAGGAAGATTGTATATAAGAGAGAGTCTTTGTGAAAAGAAGCCTACTCATCAGCAACATTCATCAGCCTCATATCTAGAGAACACTTTTCTGGCCCAAATATTTTATTGTTGCTTCTTTGCTAGTTTGGCCCTTGCAAATCCCTTTTTTTCACTCCTACTCTTGCTCCTGGCTTCTCTCCATATCTGATATTTACCAAATGACATTGCTCCATCCCCTGCTCCTCATGGACCAGAGTCATGGGAGAAGCAGCCAGGGCTTCAAAGACATCTGGTAGACCTCCAGAGGGTTTTTTTGTGGCTGAAAGGAGAAGACTGGCTGCAGAGATGTAGGTGGTTCAGTTCATCTATTCTGCAAACACTTTAGGTACCTGTGAATAAGTGTCAAGCACTGTCCCAGCCATAGGGGAACAAGGATGAGCATTATAGTTCCCAGCCCACAAGGCAGCAGAGATTTACCCAGGAATGGGGTCACCAGATGAAACAAATATAAATATGGGATATCCAGTTAAATTTCAGGTAAAGGACAAATGATTTTTTAGTGTACGTATAATCATTTTAATATTGGACAATACATTTTTTACTATGTCCCATAGGTTCATATGGGTTGAACCTATAGGTTTTTTCCTGTAGGTTCAGAGTAAGGCTACTCTATTCTCTATTTTTCCAGTTAGTTGAGGTCATGTGAATGTGTTCTTACCAATTGAATATGACTGAATATGAGACACATAACTTTTGAACGTGGATGATAAAAGTTTCCATGCAGCCCTCCATTTTCTCCTGCCTGTAGGCTAGTTGCCAAGAACGGCAATGTCTAGAGGTCAATAGAACCCCAGTGGGACTTCCCTGGTGGCTCAGAAGGTAAAGCATCTGTCTATAATGTGGGAGACCCGGGTTCAATCCCTGGATTGGGAAGATTCCCTGGAGAAGGAAATGGCAATCCACTCCAGTACTATTGCCTGGGAAGTCCCATGGACAGAGGAGCCTGGTGGGCTATGGTCCATGGGGTCTCAAAGAGTCGGACACAACTGAGCGACTTCACTCACTCACTCACATACTAAGAAAAATTGTTGTTTATCTGAAATTCAAGTTTGGCTGAATGCTCTATATTTTCCTGGTAACCCTGCAACCAGAGGCACTTGACCTAATCTTGGGTCAGTGGATGTCTGAGGATAGCCCATAACTTCTTTCATATCTGGAGGCACCTCAGAGGGATGCTGTAAGGCAGTCTGAAGGTGCAAGAAGACATGCTGTCAGGTACAAGAGCTCTGACTCACACAATCATGGTGCTTAACAGCCAACACTTGGTGACTGGAGACAGGGGCTGGGAAGGGGGCTGAGTGACTGTCTTCTCCTAAAATCTGATGCCATAACATTCTCCAGGGGACATCAGTGCCTCCCATGATATGGGATATTGATCTATCTGTGTCTAAGTCACTGGTGTTTTCTTACTACATTAACACAATACCTAGACAAGGAGAGATAAAACTACCATAATAATAATAACAACAGCAATTGATGGTAATAATAAAATGTAATATCTCCTGACTTCCTCTTTTGTGCTAGGAGCAATGCTTCATACTGGTTCCATCATTTCAGCTTCCCAACAACCCTATGAGTTAAGTATAGTTATTACCTCCATTTTATAGATGAGGAACTTGATATGAAGAGGACAAGAAATAAAAGATCTCCATAAGTAAGAAAATTTTATTTTAAAAAAATCAGAAACTGATCCAATAAACTTATTTCGGGAGATTTACTATAATCGTGAAATTTGAAAAAATTTTGGATAAAAATGCTAGTAACTACTGTTATAACCCAGAGCTTTATGTAGAAAGAAAAAACTAGTAAATCCCTGAGAAACTATACTTCTAACAACTCATAAGTTTTGAGATTTAAAAATTTGTTTAATGTTCAATATCTGATATTTGTATATTGGGGTATACTTTGTGCCTTAAAATGTTTTAAGTTTTAATAATCCCAGCTATATAAATTTCTAAAAGAAAGTGAAAAAATAAAAATGTCTTTCACTTTTTAACTGTGATTATGAACCAAGAACCAGAGAAATACTTTAGTTTGATGACTATACAGGGACTAACTAACACAGAAAATAAATACTACCCTCAAATTTCTCATCTTGAGAGGGTTCATTGGATCTTTTAAAATTAACCTTCATAATCATCACAGTTTTAAAAATACCATCCAATAATAGCACCTTCTTGGTTTTATTCGCAATAGAAGTAAAAATTCAGCTTTGAGAAACTTCTGGCTGGAAGATGTCAGTATCTCCCATCTACTTGTGGGCAGGCAGTATCTTGTATATGTCAGGAAGAGAAACATGGTCAAGGTGAACATTTGTTCCCATGAACTGGTTCTTAAAATCAACTTATGTATGTTTCAGTCAAGCATGGGATTGAAAGTAAGTTTTTTATTATATATGCAAAACCATAAGAAGCCTATAAAAGTTATATTACAAATTATTTAATTTTCTGAGTAGTAGCTTATTACACAGTAAGTGAAGTGAAGTGAAAGTTGCTCAGTCATGTCGACTCTTTGTGACCCTGGCTAGAATACTGGAGTGGGTAGCCTTTCCCTTCTCCAGGGTATCTTCCCAACCCAGGGATTGAACACAGCCATCCCACATTGCAGGAGGATTCTTTACCAGCTGAGCCACAAGGGAAACCCAAGGACACTGGAATGGGTAGACAATCCATTCTCCGGCAGATCTTTCCAACCTAAGAATCAAACAAGGCTCTCCTGCATTGCAGGAGGATTCTTTACCAACTGGTTATCAGAGAAGCCCTATTACACAACAAACAGTGTCTTGTTAATGGATGATCTACTCCCCTTCCCAGTTTTCACCATCAGCATCTCTCACTAGGCTGGACTAACAGGGAGATTCCAACCTCTAAGGACCCAAAACTATGAACCCTCCCTCGAGGCCAAGCCTCTTCTCTGGGCCAACAAGAAAAGTTGCTGGATCGAACCCTTTGCCCACTGCAGACATGGCTCTAGAATGGGTGGAATGTAACTGGGGGGAAAAAAATCACCAGCCCCTCTGTGCTGGTTTTCCCTAGAAAAGCAGTGCCTTAAGCTAGTAAAGTAATGCTCAAAATTCTCCAAGCCAGGCTTCAGCAATACGTGAACCGTGAACTCCCTGATGTTCAAGCTGGTTTTAAAAAAGGCAGAGGAACCAGAGATCAAATTGCCAACATCTGCTGGATCATNGTGAGTCTGAGTGAACTCTGGGAGTTGGTGATGGACAGGGAGGCCTGGCGTGCTGTGATTCACGGGATCTCAAAGAGTCGGACATGACTGAGTGACTGAACTGAAGAAAACCAAACCTATATTTTCTCACCCTAACTTAAGAAATAATGCCAGGTTGACTTTGGAAAAACAGCCATACATTTGAAAAAGTCAGGATTTTTCTGTAAATTTGAGGCCTCTTTCCTCAACCTCTAGAAAAAATACTTATGAAAACCAAGTAAATACACACAGATAACCAACAGAATTATTAAGCCATCTTGGCGAATGGATTTCTAGAGTTTATTAACCCTCGTGTTTAAAAGGAAAGAATTAATCCTAACCCCATATTGTATGGTTGATAGTACTTGTTAAATTTAAATTAAATTAGCTCTAGACTGGCTCAATGTTAGAAAGCAGGTAAGGGAAGATAGGGCTTCCCTGGCAGATCAGTCAGTAAAGAGTCTGCTGTAGTACAGGAGACCTGAGTTCAATTCCTGGGTTGGGAAGATCCCCTGGAGAAGAGAATGGCAACCCATTCAAGTATTCTTGCCTGAAAAATCCCATGGACCAGAGTAGCCTGACAAGCTACAGTCCATGGGGTCGCAAGAGTTGGAGACCACTTAGTGGCTAAACCCTACTACCTAAGGGGAGACAAATGCATACTACTTTAATCACTCAGCATCTCAGTGAGCATCAGTGAGCTATTTCTGTAGCTTGTTTGTGGGATCTTACTCTATCTAAGGCACTGTGTTAACCCTTAGAGGGATAACAAAGATAGCCTATTCCTTAAAGGAGGTAATTTTGGTGACCTACAGAGTGTTTTATAAATTCTACTGAAAAAGATATTTGGGACTATTAATGTCATTTGTAGAAAAACCTCTTTCCTCCAACATAATAAAATTCAGATAGATTTTTCTTGCTTCATAGAATGGAAGAGTCCCACTGATTTCCATAAAATTAACAAAACCATAGTTTATACAGTCCATCTGAAATGCTCTTATTCTAATAATTTCAATAGAAACAGACCAGCATATAAAAGTTTTCTAGATAATTCCTGGCATGAGTTTCATAGGAAAGGTATGCTTTGGAGAGCTAGTTAAGAATATGGTAGATGACCATAAAAGCTGCTTTGGGGGACTTCCTTGGTGGTTCAGTGGTTAAGATTCCTTGCCTCCACAGCAGGGGGCATGGGTTTGATCCCTGGTGGAGGAACTTATGTCCCACATGCTGCACTGTGCAACCAAGAATGTTTTTTAAAAACCCTGCTTCTCATCCTCTGAATCCTTCAAAAAACTATTTCTAACGTAAAGTTGCCAGAAACACCAGTGTTTCTAAACTTCTGGTAGAATATGCTGTGGAAGCAATTTCAAAGACCTATGTTCATAATAGTTATTCAATTCATATCTATTAAGTGACAAATTAAAAAATGGAGCAGGTAGAGTTTTCAATTTTGAATAAGAAGCAATTAAATAGAGGGAAACACTGTTCCAAAGTATATGTGACAAACATCTAATGCAATGGTTTTCATTCTTTTAGGAGAAAACCCAGCACTGAAATTGAATTTTTTGAGAAGCTGGAAGAAACCAAGCTCATTGTAGATGAAAATGAAGACCATGAAGAGCTCCAAGTTAAAATACAAGCTTTTGAAGACAAAATAAATTCTGAAGGCAACACCCCTGGCTCTATTAGAAGATATAGTTTGGATCAAGTTTCTAAGGAAGAAAGAAAAGGCATTAGATTTAATAGGTATAAATTTTGTTGGGCGATTTTTAGGATATGTACTTCATGTTTGCTATTAGTTTTGCTGTCACACTTTTATGAAGTAGTTTTTAAATATCTTTTACCTACAGCAAAATTCATCCACAGTGCTTTCATTATCCAAAGTAGTTTGCTATATTAAAAGGAGAGTGCAAATAAAAAGCGCAAGTCTGTGGCTTATTTTTTAAAAAACACTTCTTAAATATAAATATGCTAACATCAAGAATGACTGGCAAAAGCTTTTCTTGATTTCTGATGAAAAAGCATAAGCAAAAGTAGAAAAAATAAGAATATAAATATATAACACCACCATTTCCCAGCCAGTTCACTGTGAAACTGATTTTTAAGTCTTTGTTTTGGGAAGAAGCCTAGATCTACAAAGATCTGGCTTATTATACAGTATGTATGTTTTATCAAATCTATTAATAGCACCCATTTTCAGCTGCACACTCTAGAGGAAGGAACTTTTGCCTCAGTGTTATTATTCTTTCTTTTCCTCATCAATGAACAGTAGCTCAGCTTCTTTACCTGCCTCAGCCTTCCCTTTGTTTGTATTGCAGGTCAAAGAGTTTGGCTTTGCACACTGTGCTAACAAACCCCTCGAGTACAGAGGATGGGGAAGCTACAGAAAGCAGAGATACACCAGCCAGCATCTCTCTTTCAGAAATAGACCCACTGGGCCAAGGACATGAGAGGTCACCCTTTAAGGCAGACACTGATGGATCACTGCTNATTTCCCAGCCAGTTCACTGTGAAACTGATTTTTAAGTCTTTGTTTTGGGAAGAAGCCTAGATCTACAAAGATCTGGCTTATTATACAGTATGTATGTTTTATCAAATCTATTAATAGCACCCATTTTCAGCTGCACACTCTAGAGGAAGGAACTTTTGCCTCAGTGTTATTATTCTTTCTTTTCCTCATCAATGAACAGTAGCTCAGCTTCTTTACCTGCCTCAGCCTTCCCTTTGTTTGTATTGCAGGTCAAAGAGTTTGGCTTTGCACACTGTGCTAACAAACCCCTCGAGTACAGAGGATGGGGAAGCTACAGAAAGCAGAGATACACCAGCCAGCATCTCTCTTTCAGAAATAGACCCACTGGGCCAAGGACATGAGAGGTCACCCTTTAAGGCAGACACTGATGGATCACTGCTAGTAAATTCTTCAGTTTCACACCAAAGTATTATACATGTAGCATCTGAGGATTTGCCAGAAGCAGTTAAAACAAACTATCAGGAAGAAACTCCAGAGACAACCACAAGTCCTGTAGAATACCATGATAAACTCTACTTGCACTTAAAGGAGAACTTCAGCAAAGTGAAAGCATATGCTGTAGAAATGGTAAAGAAGATTCCAGTCCCTGACCAGTGCACCATTGAAGGTAAGCGACCTGAACTCCCCAAACAAGAAATTTCAGGTATCACTAGAAAAAAAAACAAAACTCCAGTAGTATAAATTGCTATACCCTTCTGAATCTTTTGCAAAATAGATAATTTGAAAACACTCTTATATTACTTTGATTGCTTTTTTCTCTCAATAAATTCAGTCATCTTTTTTATTCCATTTCAATCTACCTAAGTCCACCAACTCTGATTTTTTCAAGCCTCAGAATAAATTGTTTCTGGTTTCCCATTACTAGTGTTTAAGAAAAGTCTGGAAAGGGGTCCATGGCCCCAAAACAGGCTCTGGGGTGGGCATCCAACCAAAGGCATTTTCCATCCTCATGCAATAAAGCTATGGGGCTCCAGGAGATTCTTCTTCTGTTTATTCAACAAACACTTATGAAGCAGCTACTGTATGCCAGGTACTGTGCTAAAGGTTCAGTTATAAATTGAACAAATGTACTCCGTCACCTCTTGGAGGTTAGACTATAGAAAGAAAAGATGGAAACCATGGTCAGGAGGTGATATAGGTCAGGAGCCAGTGAGAGTGTGAACTAGTCAGAAGAAAATCAAAGTAAGAAAAGAACATCAGGGCCAGAACTTCCCTGAGGTACACAATTTAAGGTGATACCAAAAAAGCTCAGTAAAATTTTAAGTGAAGTCAGAATTAGTAACAATGTCTTGCCAAGCCATATTGGAGCTGAAACAAAAGGAGTTTAGTAGTATTGATCATGTCTTTATTTACAGTTTTGATATTATTTATTCTTTTTGTGAGGTTTCCCCAGTAGCCCAGCTGATAAAGAATCTGCCTGCAATGCAGGAGACCCCAGTTCTATTCCTGGGCCAGGAAGATCCCCTGGAGAAGAGATAGGCTACCCACTCTAGTATTCTTGGGCTTCCCTGGTAGTTCAGAGGGTAAAAAATCCCCCTGCAATGCAAGAGACCTGGGTTTGATCCCTGTATTGGGAAGATCCCCTGGAGGAAGGCATGGCAAGCCACTCCAGTATTCTTGCCTGGAGAATCTTCATGGACAAAGGTGCCTGGTGGGCTGCAGTCCATGGGGTCACAAAGAGTTGGACATGACCAAACACAGCACAACATCCTTTTTGTATTAATTTTTATTTTTAAAACTATTATTTACCTTGACTACTAAATTTTCTGATGCTTTGTTAAGTTCTGTGCCCTAGTCCTGGCCCCAAGAAAGATGACAGGTTGGAGACATAGGTACTAAAATGGCAGTGTGCCCAAGGCAGGCTTACCCTTCTGGTTGTGGGTTGAGCAGATGTGGGTGGCTGAAGGCACTTGGCAGCTAATTAGATCTTTCCTACAGTCACTCTTATGCAGCAGCCATGTTCTTCCTTTGAGATTTAGATGGCAGTCCTTGCCCACTTGTAGGTCATGACATCTTTTCACAGGTTACAGCTCTCATAGAAAAGAGCCAGGCAGCACCTCCTCTAGAAAGTAGCACAGCTGTGGGATAGTGAATTTAACTCATATTACCCACCTACTGACTATCATCCCCTTTCATGTTTAGGGACTAGGAAGGTTTTTCTATTCTCTACTTCCTACTCCCATCTCCCACTCCAGATCAGAAGAAAGAGTAGATTCTCATGCTAACAAAAGAAAAGGGGGATTCAAGCATTTGAAAATGGCAATTATTGCTATTTAGCATGTTCGTGTAGAATCTTGAGATTTTCTTTTTTTAATTGAAGTATAGTAGTTTACAGTGTTGTGTTAGTTTCAGATGTACAGCAAACTGATTCAGTTATATATACATATGTATATTCTTTTTCAGAGTCTTCTCCCTTATAGATTATTACAAAATATTGAGTTTATCTCCCTTTGCTGTAGGTCCTGTTGGTTATCTATATTATATACAGTAGTGTACATATGAGGAAGGCAATGGCACCCCACTCCAGTACTCTTGCCTGGAAAATCCCATGGATGGAGGAGCCTGGTGGGCTGCAGTCCATGGGGTCGCTAAGAGTCAGACACGATTGAGTGACTTCACTTTCACTTTTCACTTTCATGCATTGGAGAAGGAAATGGCAACCCACTCCAGTGTTCTTGCCTGGAGAATCCCAGGGACAGGGGAGCCTGGTGGGCTGCTGTCTGTGGGGTTGCACAGGGTCGGACACGACTGAAGGGACTTAGCGGCAGCAGCAGTGTACATATGTTAACCCCAAACTCCTAATTTATCCCTCCCCACCTTTCCCCTTTGGTAATCATAAATTTGTTATCTATTGTTTGTGGATCTACTTTTGTCTTGTATATAAGTTCATTTTGTATCTTTTTTTTTTTAGATTCCATATATAAGTAATATCATATGATATTTGTCTTTCTCTGTCCAGCTTACTTCACTTAGTGTGGTGATCTCTAGGGAATCTGACATATTCAAAAGTGTTTACATTAATTTACTGATTAGCTTTCTTAAACTTCTTTTATAAAATGGTAACAATAAAAGTGACATTGCTCATCTTCGATGTAAGTGTTGGATAATTAAGTATACCAGGACTTGAAAGTAGCTGAAATCAGTAAGACTGAATTAACACAAAGTCTTTAAATGGCATGTTTGGCTAATAAGTTAACACAAATATTGGAGAATTTAATATAAGAAAGGTTAAGTGAATTTTCCAGTTTGACAGAGGGTGTCTGTAGCAAAAATATTAGATACATTTTCATCTACTAGAATAGTTGGGGGTTTTTTTTTTGCTGCTGCTAAGTCACTTCAGTTGTGTCTGACTCTGTGCGACCCCATAGACGGCAGCCCACCAGGCTCCCCCATCCCTGGGATTCTCCAGGCAAGAACACTGGAATGGGTTGCCATTTCCTTCTCCAATGCATGAAAGTGAAAAGTGAAAGTGAAGTCGGGTTTTTTTTTTTTTTTTTTTAAGTTTAACTTAAATCATTTAAGATGTGCTATACAGTGAGGTTTAATCTTGTGAAAATGTGAAAGAAAACTGGCAGAGTTACTTCAAGTATCTAGTTGTCAAAAAAGTATTTCTCATGGCATTGAATTCTTTTGGGAGTTTTAGAGTTAACGAGGTGACTTTGGATTTTCTCCTAAAATACTGAAAGAATCCATCATTTTTATTAAATTTTTTCTTTTCATATTTTCTACCAAAAATGACCTGGAACTGAGAATGTACTTTTTAAAGTTGGCATTTTGGATTCATTCATGCTTTTGTAGTTTCCTAGAAGTTGCTGATAAATTCTTTGCACTGGGATGTGTGTGAGGGATTGAAGATTTATATGACTCACTGTAAACACATCCACCCAGAAAGGACTCATGCTAACTGCAGGGGACACACTGTTATTATTTCAGAGATTGTGTAAACCACTCAGCAAAACGCCAGCAGTCATCTGGCCAACACAGTTTTGCTTATGTCATGAGATTGCTCAGCTCAACAATACTGTGTTTCTTTTCTTAAAAATTTATTGAAGAAAGATTTAGGCTTAGAATCGTGTTCTGTTTTATGTGTCGTCGGCATAGAGGAGGCATATTTGGTCTTTCTTGATAAATTATCCAAAGTAATCAAGAAACAAAGAGGAAAACCATAAATACCACTTCCACAACATTAAAAGTTAAAAAGACAAATAAGCCAGCAGGAAATAAGAACAAGAACAACAACAAAGTATTAGGATTAATTTTAGACTGATGTTACAAAGTCCATGCTAAAAGGACATGACAAAACAATCTCTTAAAAAAGTTCTTTTGGTATTGGTTTGACTCATATGAAAGCAAAAAACAAGAAACTGTTTAGCTTCTTTATTTTGACCAACAAAAACATTACTTTCATATGGTTCAGCCTAATACTTCAGTAATAAAACACACTGAAAGAATAGGAGCCTCACTAGTCACTGTACAGCAGAATTCAATATGTGGTGAATCAAGTCACAAATAGAATTTTTATCCTCAGTCAGCCATCTTATTACTGCATGATATTGATTACAGTGGGGCCAGGCAATGGTATAAATAGGTCAGCACAAATCTATCAGCGTGTCTAGAAAACCCTGCTGCTGCTGCTAAGTCACTTCAGTCGTGTCCAACTCTGTGAGACCCCAGAGATGGCAGCCTATCAGGCTCCCCCATCCCTGGGATTCTCCAGGCAAGAACACTGGAGTGAGTTGCCATTTCCTTCTCCAATGCATGAAAGTGAAAAGTAAAAGTAAACTCACTGAGTCATGTCCGACTCTTTGTGACCTCATGTACTGCAGCCCACCAGGCTCCTCCACCCATGGGATTCTCCTGGCAAGAGTACTGGAGTGGGTTGCCATTGCCTTCTCTGCTAGAAAACCCTAGGTCTTATTTAAGAATTTGGGTCAGCAGTTCATTCTGAGTATGCAAGAACCTGTTATTCCTAAATCAGTTATTCTCTCCTGGGCACCATTGGCCTCTGGCATAGGGGCAGATTTGCCAACCATTGAAAGTAATGTATTCATATGAGAGTGCTTTTCTAATATCTGCCCAATTATATTCACATAAAAGACCAAAGGAATTTAGTTCATCTTCCGAGGATGTATTTTAAAAATCCGAATCACTGGTATTCATTTACGTGAACAAAAATGGTTTAGAGTTTAAAACCAAAGCACATGATATGGAAATAAATCCTTGGAAGTCTGGCCCATCACGGGAGTTCTATAAAGAAAGATATAAAACCTTACAAGAACCCATCAATGCTGCTTTGGTTCACTTTGAAGTATTTCCTCATTGAGTGAAAATACATCCCATCTGTAGAGCATGTCAGCACAGCTGACTTGCAGAAAGCTAATTTTACAGCTGGTCATGTAGTCCTTTCTTGAAAGACCCACATGAGTTGATTTTTCCTGATGAACAGATATGAGAATATACAAAAATTTTTTAAAAGTTCATTGTAAATATAAGGAAGCAGGTGCTATTTTCATAATTAATTACAAATAAGACTTCCTTATTGAAATTTTGTATGCAGTCAAGTTCAACCTCCTGTTGGGATGACTGAGGAGGCAAAGCCCACACCAGTCCTCACCTCTTTCTCCCCAGTTGGTCCAATAAGAAGGATAATGGTAACACTGGTCCACTTGATAGTTCTGGAGATGCCTTTCTTTCTTTTTTAGAGTAGATTGGTTTAATCCTAGGATTAGGATCATTTACCCATGGACAAAGTTGTAATATTTGTACGAAGAGAAAAATCCTAAAGTTTTCCCATACAATTTAAGAGGAAAAAGCAACAAATAGGAAGATGTCACAAATTCCCTGGAGCCTCATTTCGTTGAAGTGGTCCCACTGAACCCTTGTTTGGAGGGCACATGTTAGGGGAAAAAAGATTTCTGAAGAATTTTTCTTGGTGCTTTGGAATTTATCTTGGATGACCTACTCACCAGTTGCCATTTCTCCAGACTGAATTTTCATCAAAAGAAGACAGGTAGGGACCTCCCTGGTGATCCAGTGGCTAAGACTCCACACTCTCAGTGCAGGGAGCCCATGTTCAATCCCTGGTCAGGGAACTAGATCCCACATGCTGCAACTAAGAGATCGCATGCCACAACTAAAGAGCCTGCAAACTGTACTAAAACCTGGTGTAGCCAAATAAAAGAAAAAAAAGAGAGAAGACAGGTAAAATGGTGGCTGAGTTCTCCCTTTCACTTTCTCTTGCCACACATATCCTGGTTTCTGTCATCTACACTGGCCCATGAGAAACATCNAATTTAACAAGATCCCCCATGTAATTCATATGTACTTACTACTGAAACATTGAGAAATTCCAATGTGTCCTATTAGGAGAGAAAATAATTTTCTTCCTTATAGTGATTCACTGACTCTTCATTTAATTGTTGTTGTTTAGTTGGTAAGTCGTGTCTGACTTTTTGCAACCCCATGGACCATAGCCTGCCAGGCTCCTCTGTCCATGGGACTTCTCAGGCAGGGCTACTGGAGTGGGTTACCATTTCTTTCTCCAGGGGATCTTCCCATCCCAGAGATCAAACCCAAGTGCCCTGGTTGACAGGCAGATTCTTTACCACTGAGCCACCTGGGAAGCCCTTTTCATTTAATGTTTACCTCTTAATTGAGGAGATTAGTTTTCTTCTCAAGGACATGGGGCTCAGTCATTTGGACTGTTTGTGGCACTGAATTTGTGGTTGCAGTTTTTCCTTGATTCTTCTCACAGGATGTGTTTTAGAAAGGAAGAATCGGCTTGGAAGCTAGAAAGTTCCACTCCTTGGTATATGTGAATTTGTACTGTGTGACCTTCTGACTTTTTAGGAACATGGAATTTAGTTCCTCATGGAGGGTAGTTTCAATAACCTCAGAATACCTTGGATATCAAATATATCTTCAATGATGCTTAGTCAAGTTGTATAAATGAGTTAGAAACATTTGGATTACATTTCCCTTAAAATATGCATAGAATTAAAATTAAGCAAAAATATGCTGGAGGAAAGACATGTTTTCCTAATCCCAAAACCTTGGAAAATGGGTTGAGACAGGTATCTACATGTGAATATACATATCATTGATATTTACAGGTTAATCTGATTGTCCTTCATTTGTTTTACTAAGAACTGATGTCATTGTACTTTGGACCATCTTTTCTCTACTAAATCTACATCAGATTTTCTACATTCTTCTAAAAATAACCTTGAAAATATTTAAATAAAAGTTATCTTTTCCAGTAAATGTAGACAGTTACGACTATTCCTGTATCCCCTATCATATCCTTCTACTGAATTTTTATTTTACAGTCGTACTAGTTCATAAATACAATTATACCCTGGGGTTTTATGTTTGTTTGAATTTTTAACAAAACCTTTGAATTCTTAAAAATAATGTAATCTATATTAAGAGAATCAAGACAAGAATAGACATTTATTCTTATACAACACTAACATTGTGCAGCTTCAATAATTCCAATATTAAATATACACTGAACACTTTTAATGTTTCCAGAAATTTTGTCATGGTTAGCTTTGAATTCTCTGGACTATTGTGGATTTTAAATTTATGTGTGATAGCAAAAAGAATTATTCTGTCTTCCTGAAGTAATTCATTAGGTACCTAAATTAAGAGAATTGGCACCCCACTCTAGTACTCTTGCCTGGAAAATCCCATGGACGGAGGAGCCTGGAAGGCTGCAGTCCATGGGGTTGCTGAGGGTCGACAGGATTGAGCAACTTCACTTTCACTTTTCATTTTCATGCATTGGAGAAGGAAATGGCAGCCCACTCCAGTGTTCTTGCCTGGAGAATCCCAGGGACGGAGAAGCCTGGTGGGCTGCCATCTATGGAGTCGCACAGATTCGGACACTACTGGAGTGACTTAGCAGCAGCAGCAAAGCACTAAAACAAGAAGCAGTTTCCAAAGCAAAGAATAAAATATAGCATATTGCCATCCTTGGAATGTTCAAGTGTTACCTGTGAATGCCTTTCACGTAAATTATAGCCCCCTAATGGATAAAGGTACCTGTTTAAGTTAACTTAGAAACTAGTTTTTTAAACTCTTCAGGCTTAAGAAATTCCCAAATGTTTTTTAGTCAAGCATTATTATTGTTATTAATAACATTTAAGCTCATGCACATTTTAAGGAAATGTAATTCATGTGTTTCAAAGTCATCCTTACTTTATCCATTAAGATATGGTTTGGTAAACTGGCAAATTCTTCTGATACATATGAAATATTTTACTGATAATAGAACTCTTATCAAGTAATGATTTTCGCTGATAGTAAGAGATGTACCCAGATTGCTGAAATTTTAACCCTATTGACTTTTGAAGACAAAAGCATTTTTCTGGTTTTGGTCATACTCCGTTTCTTCCATCTCAGTTACCGTTAAAAAACAATGCCAACAACAAAAAGAACAAAACATAATAATCCATAACGGGACATGGAATCATAGAATCAGACAGGGAGATATGGATTGGTTATTCTACTCAAGATAAGCTTGGAACCACTTCTCTGATAAAGTAATGATTAGGTACTATAAATCAGTTAAAGAATCTAAGAAAAATTCCCCTTATTTTTTCTGTTCCAAAGCCTATACCCCCTTCAACACCACCTTTTTGGGAGGAGCCTCAAGTAATTTCTATTAATAAGTCATTCATTTGTGTTCTCATTGTTTGTCCCTTTCCACCCAAACCAAAGGGTCTAGTATTGTCCAGACAGATGAGGATCTGGAGACAAGGACCTAGAGGGTGATGCAGGGGTGGAGTGCCCCAGTGAACATCCCCAGTGTCCTCAGAGCAAGTGAAGCCCTCAGTGCCTTTATTCCCGCTCAGCCAGTGCAGGGCCCAGTGTGACAGCACCAGCCCAGAGGATAGGTAAGGTTGACATCTCTCATGGGCAGCTGACCAGGGAAAATCCATTGCAGCAGCAGGGAGTCCAGCTGGAGTCAGACAGCTTAGGCCTTCTTGGGTCACTGCCTTCATCAAATGAATGACCTTCCAAGAAATACTTCTTTGGGCCCCAGAAAGGGGATTCCTGGAGCCATTCCCTATCCTTGCATGAAGTTCCCAGATGGGAAAGCTGCTGCTGCTGCTGCTAAGTCACTTCAGTCGTGTCTGACTCTGTGCGACCCCATAGATGGGGGCTCACTGTCTCTGGGATTCTCCAGGCAAGAACACTGGAGTGGGTTGCCATTTCCTCCTCCAATGAATGAAAGTGAAAAGTGAAAGTGAAGTCACTCAGTCTTGCCCAACTCTTAGCAACCCCATGGACTGCAGCCTACCAGGCTCCTCCATCCATGGGGTTTTCCAGGCAAGAGTACTGGAGTGGGGTGCCATTGCCTTCTCCCAGATGGGCAAGCAGCTATGGTCTTTTCAGCATGGGGAGCTTCAACCCAGTCCAGGGAGAGACAGAGTAGCACTTAGAGCCTGAAGAGATTTCCTTGGACCTTAGAGCAGGACTCAGGGTGCCTTTCTTTACATTTCCAATACCTTGGCTTTTAGGNATAATCCATAACGGGACATGGAATCATAGAATCAGACAGGGAGATATGGATTGGTTATTCTACTCAAGATAAGCTTGGAACCACTTCTCTGATAAAGTAATGATTAGGTACTATAAATCAGTTAAAGAATCTAAGAAAAATTCCCCTTATTTTTTCTGTTCCAAAGCCTATACCCCCTTCAACACCACCTTTTTGGGAGGAGCCTCAAGTAATTTCTATTAACAAGTCATTCATTTGTGTTCTCATTGTTTGTCCCTTTCCACCCAAACCAAAGGGTCTAGTATTGTCCAGACAGATGAGGATCTGGAGACAAGGACCTAGAGGGTGATGCAGGGGTGGAGTGCCCCAGTGAACATCCCCAGTGTCCTCAGAGCAAGTGAAGCCCTCAGTGCCTTTATTCCCGCTCAGCCAGTGCAGGGCCCGGTGTGACAGCACCAGCCCAGAGGATAGGTAAGGTTGACATCTCTCATGGGCAGCTGACCAGGGAAAGAAATCCATTGCAGCAGCAGGGAGTCCAGCTGGAGTCAGACAGCTTAGGCCTTCTTGGGTCACTGCCTTCATCAAATGAATGACCTTCCAAGAAATACTTCTTTGGGCCCCAGAAAGGGGATTCCTGGAGCCATTCCCTATCCTTGCATGAAGTTCCCAGATGGGAAAGCTGCTGCTGCTGCTGCTAAGTCACTTCAGTCGTGTCTGACTCTGTGCGACCCCATAGATGGGGGCTCACTGTCTCTGGGATTCTCCAGGCAAGAACACTGGAGTGGGTTGCCATTTCCTCCTCCAATGAATGAAAGTGAAAAGTGAAAGTGAAGTCACTCAGTCTTGCCCAACTCTTAGCAACCCCATGGACTGCAGCCTACCAGGCTCCTCCATCCATGGGGTTTTCCAGGCAAGAGTACTGGAGTGGGGTGCCATTGCCTTCTCCCAGATGGGCAAGCAGCTATGGTCTTTTCAGCATGGGGAGCTTCAACCCAGTCCAGGGAGAGACAGAGTAGCACTTAGAGCCTGAAGAGATTTCCTTGGACCTTAGAGCAGGACTCAGGGTGCCTTTCTTTACATTTCCAATACCTTGGCTTTTAGGGCTCTAGCTTCAATAACTGTTATCTAACATCCCCCATTCGCACACACTTTGTGAGATATGTGCTGAGAGTATCGCAGTTTGGAGACCCAAACACAACGCTGGAGTGGGGCGTCCGTCATTCCAGCCCCTGCAAGCAGGCCACACAGGGCTCTGAATCAGTATTTGGTTACATCCCCGCAGGCTCTGGACCCTCTCTATTCCCAGTGCCCAACACAGTGCCAGACACAGAGCAGGTGCTCAACGCACACAGTTGAATGAATGAAGAAATGAACAGACAAATGAACCAACAAACAAAGAGCAGGAGCAGGCCTGCCCAGACCTGACCTTTGATGTGCGACTGGATTTTACCTTTTTGTCAAGTGGGCTTTCACATTGCACCATAACATTTCACTTACAGTTAGGTTGGCAGCCTTTATTTCAATAGGAAAAGAGAAGTTTAGGATGTTATTATCCAACATAAAAGATTGAGAATACACAGAGACTGCCACAAAGAAAGAAATTAGATCTCAAACTCAGCATTAAAAAAGAGGCAAAATGGTTAATCATTTGCTTGCAATACGTGCATGCTATTTTTCAAAACATTTGCTGGATTGAAGAAAATACTGAATCAGTGAAAACTGATAATTGTTCTATTTAGATAAATGAGCTTCTTTATAGTTATTCAAACAATTAGAGGAGAAAGTACAGAAGTGAGGCTGTGGGATACAGTGGTTAGAAGCATGGGTTCAGGCAGCCAGAGTAGGGGCCAAGAGTCACTATTCTATAGTAATAGCCACTGTATATTGAGAATTAAGTGAGCTACACTCACACCCCCCAAAAATATATATATATATATTATTCCTAAAAGTTTTGGTATTCTAAACTCAAAATTCTATCAGTATTCATGTTGTAGGCTCCAGCTATCATGGACATTAATTACATTCTCCTACATTTTGTCTGTAGGAAAAAATGGGGTGGGGAAGGCAAGGGACAGTGTAACTCCCCACAGCCTTCACTGCCTCTGCCTATATATAGAAAAGGCGTGAGCTGAGCAATGGATGGATAGCTCTGTCTCCTGTGGGGAGAATGATCTTATTCTTCAAACTAAAAATGGAATATGTGAGCTGGAAAAGACTGTCAATTTATTTCTATCCAATGGATGTTTTTCAGACACAGCTCTTAATTGCTGAGTACTTGGCATCTCTGAGACTGTGATTGTCTGAAAAACTCATCACTTATCCTTCAGAAGGCTAGTCTACTGTGATAATTTTTTGACAGCTGATTAATTGAATTTATCAACCAATAGCACAACCCAATTCTAATCCATTTACTAGTGGAAAAAATTCCAAGTGAAGTTAATTTTTTATCATTATCCAAGTATAATGTTTACTGTAAAAATTTGGAAAATAGAGAAAGGATTAAAGAAAATTATCCTTAATCTTACCAGTTTACCACTGTTAGAAATTTTATGTATTTCCTTCCAAGACTGCATTGGATAGCATTCTGACCTTTTCAGGAAGGGCTATTTTTCAAAGATGATGAAAAATATTTTTTAATCAGATGGTGAAAATGTGGATTTCGAAAACATAGACAAGTTTAAAAGTTCGATTGAAAAATCTAAGCCAGCAATGTGTAATTATAATTACCTTTTGCTACAAAATTTAAGCAGGATAATCTTTTAAATGAAATACTTTTGTTGAAGCACCAGGGACAACAGACCTGCTAGTAAGTTAGCGTTAATTAGTATGTGAAGAATTCTCAGATTTCAGATTAAAATTATCAGATTTTTTATGAATAATGTTTCATAGCTATATTGAATCTAAATCAGTATCTTTCTTTAAAAGGATATTCTTTTGCCATACCTTAGTAAAATATGTTTCTTTCCTAGCTATGGTATTCTCTTTGATACAAAGATTAAATGTAATAATTCAAAAAATTTTAACATTTTTCAAACAAGTTTGAAACATAGAGAAATATTTACATCAAGCCTTGCAATATTAATCATTGTTACCAGCTTGCATTCTAGACTGGAGATTGGCAAATTTTTTCTGTAAAAGGTCAAGTAGTAAATATTTTGGGCAGAGACAGTCCACGAGGTTTCTGTTGCAACTACCCAACTCTGTCACTGTAATGTAAATACATGGGTGGGCATGCCTGAGTTCCAATAAAACTTTATTTATACAAATAAGCAGTGAATCAGACTTGACCAACAGCTGTAGCTTGTCAAGCCTTATTCTAGACAGTTTTACTAGCTGTCACATTCATCTAGAGTTTAGATGCGATTTAAAAGTTTCTGACCTATCCCCCAGCCCTTGTACACACAAGACTTCCAGTAAACATGACTGGTTGAACCCATGTTTATCTCCACTACCACTAAAATGTCACATAAATAATAATGAGGATTTAAAAAGTATAAACTTAGGAGAATAGAGAAAACAGCAGACAAAGGATGTCAACAGAATGTTTGGCAGAATAATGGAGATGCAAACTTGGCAGTAAACAGTGCCTAGGTAACACCATTTGTGGTCCAAGGGAGGTGCACATGAGAAGGCTTTTGTAAGTTCTACTGAGCTCTAGTGATCTAGTTAGGGCTGGAGGCAGCAAACTGCTTCTCAGGAAAATTGGGCCTAACCTGATGCAGTCACTGCCAGAGCTACCACGCTTAGCTTATTTGTAAAACTCAAAGTAATTGAATGAGGGTAGGGGTGGTCTTAACTCCAGCTGTAAATGTTCTAATATTCAGTGGGCTTTTTAAATGAGAAGAATAGTGCCAATAAGAACTAGCAGTTTAACTGTTAGTGGTTTTTTTAGAGCTATTAAGCTATTCTGAAACTCCCTCCAACCTTCTTTCTGAGACCCAACGTAACAATTTGCTCCTATTGGTACAGTCACTTCTAGTCCTCAGTGATGAATTTCCTCACCTGAGGAAGGAAGGGGCAGGAAGTTGGAAGACAAGAACTGGCAGAAAGCAGGTTTCTGGGTACTGATTTGCATGTCTGGGTCTCTGTCCACAGAAGGAAGCTCAGACCAAGGGAGGCTGGTAGCTATGGTGCCAGATAGGCTATTCGAGTGTCTAACTTCACAGCCCTGCGTGGCCCCAGCAAACAAAAACAGTGTGTTGGGAAGCCATGTGCTCTGTTGTGACTGATACAAACTTTAAGGGTCACTGGGGTCAAATATAACAAGCTTCCCTAACTCTGAGCCAATAACTCCTTTTCCCTGCAGAATGTTTAGAAAACTGAAGAGAAAAACGATATGCAACATTGCTTTAGTTTGGGATTTGGGTTTTGTTTTTTTCCCCAAGATATACCCTTTTTGTGCTCCTTTCTCGCTTTTGTCCCCAAACAGACACTAGTTATATTCAGATCCTGCTTGCTCTATTCAGAGAGAAAAACATTGGACTTCTTGAATTGTTGCGAACACTATCCCATTATTGTGTTTCCTTTGATTTGACCTCCTTTTCTCGTAATGAATCTTCCTATCTTCTCCCTCTCTGTGAAATTCTCATCTCCTGTCTCAGTTCATTGTATTTGCGTTTCTTTCTCCCACCCACATTCCTTTCATTCTTTAGTATTTGTCTACTTTGTTTGAGAATATCAAAGCAAAAACACCCCCAAGACAGATCCCTTACACACAAACTTTGGACTTTTCCTGGGCAGCTTCTTTAGGGCATTTTACTGAGTCTAAGGTGTCCTAATATTGATGGAGGTGATTAGGGGAAGGGGCTGTTCGCTGATCTTCCACTTTGGCAAAAAGTAAAATTAAAATCAAATTCAGCAGCCTCTTCTTCCCACTGGCTATAGGAAAGGCGTGGAATACAAGGAACTGTGAACCCTTTCTGGTGGTAGAGCTTTAGCTCTGCCTACTCTGCCCATCTGATGCTGCCTGCTCCTGGTGCCTCTGGTTCTCCACCTACTGGACTTTATGTTAATGTGGATACTGAAGGCACCCTCTGTAAGCACATGTGCAGGCAGTCTGCAGCTTTTACCCTTGGATTTAAGTGATAATTGTATTTGGGGAAAGCCTGACCCAGTAAGATGAGAGAGCTGTAAGAATGGGCATTTGCCACATTGGACCTGCAGGAAGAACTTTGGCCATCTCACTCAGAGCCAAGTGCAAGTGATTGAAACAGAGAGGAGTTATAAACTTAATAAGGAAACAAATTAACTCTACTACCTTTTATTATGCTATTTATTACCATTTTATTCTTGGAGCACAATATAGTCAACATGGTTTCCTATAAATTCACTGGGTCTGATTTGAGTTGCTTTTTGTGAATGTGGTCTTTCTTTACATATAATTTTATTTACTTATTTACTTATTTTTGGCTATGCTGAGTCTTCGTTGCTGCTCGGGCTTTTCTCTAGTTGCAGTTCTTGGGCTTCTCACTGCGCTGACTTCTTTTGTGGCAGAGCACAGACTCTAGGGCTCCGGCTTCAGTAGTTGAAGCATGTGAGCTCAGTAGTTGTGGCTCCCGGGCTCTAGAGCACAGGCTCAACAGTTGTGGGCATGGGCTTAGCTGCTCTGCAGCAGCATGTGGAATTTTCCCAGATCAGGGATCTAATCCCTGTATTCTCTGCCAATGAGGCACCAGGGATTCAAGCCTGAATGTGGTCTCTTGAAGCTGGAAGGTCTTTTGTAAGCCATCCTTCTATATAGGCTTAGAAATTAGACTCTTCCTGCAGCCAAAAATATGGAATTTTCAAAGTTCTATTCCAAGAGTTGCCAGTGGATCTTAGATGTAATCCAGGCCAAGTTAGCTTTGAAGTCGTCTATTGTGGAAGAGATTTATACACATTTAAAAAGAAAACATCTAGGCTACTAGATCTAACATAGCCTTTGAGGGCAGTGTATATCAGCCCCATAGCCCAGGTTCTTTCCCATCATGGAGCCCAAAGCTGCGCCTGTCTGCCTTCATCCTTCACTTTGCTCACCCTTGCCAGTCCTAGAAGTCTCAACACAAACGTTGCTTCCTCAGAGTAGCCCTGACCACTGCCCCAGTGTAAATTAGCTGTTCTCATACCATTCTTTGGGAGTTTTTCTTTTTCTCCTTCTTTTTCCTTCATAGTACTTATCACAGTTGTATTTTTGTGCATTATTCTTTTTTGCTTGCATCCACCACTAGACAAAATGAGTAGCATATCCTTTGTTTACTGTATATTCTATGTCTGTACTGTAGGAGCTCGGTAAACACATGTTGAATGAATGAGCTTTTAAAAATTCCTGAGACTATATCTATACTGTATTAAATTTCTTTTGATATGTTTTTTCACTGCTTAGGAAAACCAGTTTTCCATGTGTTCTTTTTAAAAAAAAATTATTTTTTTTCGCTGCATTGAGTCTTAGTTGTGGCATGAGGGATCTTTATTTTTTAAGTTGCCTATGCCAAAGCCTTTAACTATGTGGATCACAATAAACTGTGGAAAATTCTGAAAGGGATGGGAATACCAGACCACCTGACCTGCCTCTTGAGAAACCTGTATGCAGGTCAGGAAGAAACAGTTAAAATTGGACATGGAACAACAGACAGGTACCAAATAGGAAAAGGAGAACGTCAAGGCTGTATATTGTTACCCTGCTTATTTAACGTCCATGCAGAGTAGATCATGAGAAACGCTGGGTTGGAAGAAGCACAAGCTGGAATCAAGATTGCCGGGAGAAATATCAATAACCTCAGATATGCAGATGACACCACCCTTATGGCAGAAAGTGAAGAACTAAAGAGCCTCTTGATGAAAGTAAAAGAGGAGAGTGAAAATGCTGGCTTAAACCTCAACATTCAGAAAACGAAGATCATGGCATCCAGTCCCATCACTTCATGGCAGATAGATGGGGAAACTGTGGAAACAGTGGCTGACTTTATTTTTTCTGGGCTCCAAAATCACTGCAGATGGCAATTTCAGCAATGAAATGAAAAGATGCTTACTCCTTGGAAAGAAAGTTATGACCAACCTAGACAACATATTGAAAAGCAGAGACATTACTTTGCCAACAAACGTCCATCTAGTCAAGGCTGTGGTTTTTTCAGTGGTCATGTATGGATGTGAGAGTTGGACTGTGAAGAAATCTGAGTGCCAAAGAATTGATGCTTTTGAACTGTCATGTTGTAGAAGACTCTTGAGAATCCCTTGACTGAGAGGAAATCCAAGGAGTCCATCCTAAAGGAGATCAGTCCTGGGTGTTCATTGGAAGGACTGATGTTGAGGCTGAAACTCCAATACTTTGACCACCTGATGCGAAGAGCTGACTCATTGGAAAAGACCTTGATGCTGGGAGGGATTGGGGGCAGGAAGAGAAGGGGACGACAGGGGATGAGATGGTTGGATGGCATCATCAACTCGATGGACATGGGTTTGGGTGGACTCTGGGAGTTGGTGATGGACAAGGAGGCCTGGTGTGCTGTGGTTCATGGGGTCGCAAAGAGTCAGACGCGACTGAACTGAACTGAACTGATGCAGGATCTTTAGTTACAGCATACAAACTCTTAGTTGTAGCATGCAGGATCTAGATCTAGTTCCCTGACCAGGGATCGAACCTGGGCTCCAAGCATTGGGAGCATGGAGTCTTAGCCACCAGACCTCCAGGGAAGTCCCCCAAAACCAATCTTTTATAAGGAGCTCTATTAGCACAATCTAATCTTTGTATGTTTGGATATTTTAGATTCTATTTTTACAACTTCTATTTTGACTACCTTTTTTCTAGCTATTCCCTTTCCCCCTTAAACAAGAAAATAGAGAATTACTACAAAATATTGAAAAAGAAATATATGTATATCATAAATATTAGAAATAGACCACCATTTTTTTCTGTAATTGTTTGTCTTTGTATCAGTGTTAGTATCGAGGGGCTATATATCACCACCATGGATTTCAGTTTCAGTTTTAGTTTAGTCGCTCAGTCATGTCCAACCCTTTGAGACCTCATGGATTGTAACATGCCAGGCTTTCCTGTCCATAGTCAACTCCCGGAGCTTGCTCAGACTCGTGTCCATAGAGTCAGTGATGCCATCCAACCATCTCGTCCTCTGTTGTCCCCTTCTCCTCCTACCTTCAATCTTTCCCAGCATCAGGATCTTTTCTAAAGAGTCAGTTCTTCACGTCAGGTGGCCAAAGTATTGGAGTTTCAGCCTCAGTCCTTCCAATGAATATTCAGAACTGATTTCCTTTGGGATTGACTGGTCTGATCTCCTTGCTGTCCAGGGGACCCTCAAGAGCCTCTCCAGCACCACAGTTCATAGGCAACAGTTCTTCGGTGCTCAGCTTTCCTTATGGGATTATTCCTCTAGTTTCTAGCTCCAGTAATTTCCCACATGGACTTGCTCTTTCCAAATGGATTGTCTCATCATGGGTAAGAAAAGCTAACTTTACTGAGCATCTTTCTCAGTAAATGAATATTTGTTGAATAAAGGGATAACTGAATAATTGTTTTTAATTAATCCTGATGAAAAGCATGTACCATCTAGTGATCATTATTCTTATTTTATAGATGAAAAAAGAGAAAGTCAAATAGCCAAATTAATATGGCCAGTGGATGGCAAAATCAGGACTCAACTCTAAATACATAATCTTGTTGTTATCTGTCCATCCCATACTACCTTTTTGGAAGTTCTGTTTTCATCCACATCCATACATTTGCCCACATCATTGCTCCTCTGGGTTCCCTCTGTTCCACTTCTCTAGGCCCACCATTTATCACCTCTAAATCAGTCTCACATTCTCTGTCCTCAGTGATGGCAAGTACTGTTCATCTTGTACTTTTCCTTGGATTGCTTTTTAAAATATGTATGTATATGTATTCATATACTACTAATAGCTCTTAAATTGTGAGACTCTTCAATGAGTCTTTTTTCTAGTTTCAACATCCAGCCCAATGCACCACACTTGATAAATCTCCAAAGTGTCTGTTGATAATGATGATGTTAGATATTTCCCTGGTCTGAGATGTCAAATGAAATCAACCTTCTTCCAGCTTACTAGCTGTTCATATTGTTATGGCAACTGCATCAATGGCAGGTTACCTCTAACATCTTTCAGAATTTATGCTCTAAGATTATAGCTCATATACATTCCTCAGAAGCTTTCAGTTATACTTGTGGCCTGCAGTATTGAGTTTCTCTTAAGTCTAGAATTATGTTCTAAAATTAGCTTCCATATTCATAGTGTATCTCAGAACTGGCTGCACAAAATTAGTTGCTTTCTATTCAGTGAAACTTCTTTGATCAGCAGCAAATTAAACAAGATGCTCCCTAGTTTTCCCCGTGTCAGACACATGATTGTGCAACTTCCTAGTGGACATCTTAGCAAAGCCAGGCTCAGTTAGAAGTTGCTAAAGGCCACTTCCAAGAACTTGAGACAATAGACATGTATGTTTGGTGTGCAACTTGCAACAACCTATCTGACATCATCAAACCTCTTGGTCAATACATATCACTGTCTTAGGAGTGTTTTATTGAGGTTGTCAAGGAGCAGTGAGGCCAGAATGCCTTAGTTCAGAACCACCAACCAGAGAGAAGAATGAAGTGGATGACTCACATGTAGACAATCAGTCTCATCTTCTTTTCCTCCGGGGTGAGAAATGTAAACAGACCCATTTTAGTAGAGTTTAATACTAAAATTTCCTGTGCCCTAAATCTGGTGTCTGTTATACATTTTGCAGAATCATGAAGTAATTGGTAGCACGTGGCGTGGTATACCTGCAGGGGATCAGGGTTTGCCTGACTAACCTCCATACAACTATTTATATATCTCTGCTTGGTGGAGCCAAATGTTTATTTATAACACATGGGCTTCCACTGACTCCATGTGACCAAAGAGTGACTCTGTATCATTGCCAGAAATCAACCATATTTGCATCATGCAAAAGATACAGATATAAACTTATTTATATACAGACACATCCATATATGTGTGTATTTAATTTAAAACTCATATAAGTTCCAAAATTACTTTCATGTCTGCAATTGTGCTAGCTTTTATGAAAATATCCCAGATTTGTTTCTGATCATATCACTGTTGACTACTTTGTATCCTTACTATTTGGACATCTAACTTGTATTTGGTGACCGTCAAGAATACATGGTAGTTTGATTTGTGTGTCTCTTATAATGAGTAGTGTTGAGCATCTTTGCATGTGTTTGTTGGCCATATGTATGTCTTCTTTGGAGAAATGTCTGTTTAGGTCTTCTGCTCATTTTTTTATTGAACTCTTTATTTGACTGATATTGAGCAGTATGAGCTGCTTATATATTCTGGAAATTAATCCTTTTCAGTTGTTTCATTTGCAATTATTTTCTGTCATTCTGAGGGTTGCCTTTTAATCTTATTTATTGTTTCATTTGCTATGCAAAAGCAGTTAAGTTTAATTAGGTTCCATTTATTACCACCTCACATCAGTTATAATGGCCATCATCAATAAATGCTGGAGAGAATATGGAGAAAAGGGAACCCTCCTACACTGATGGTGGGAATGTAAACTGATACAGCCACTGTGGAGAACAGCATGGAGATTCCTTAAAAATCTAGGAATAAATCTAATATATGACCCAGCAAGCCCACTACCAGGCATATACTCTGAGAAAACTATCATTCTAAAAAACACATGTATCCCAGCGTTCATTGCAGCACTATTTACATACCCAGGTTGCAACATGGAAGGTGTTCATCAACAGAAGAATGGATGCAGAAGATGTACATGTATGCAATGAAATATTACTCAGCCATTACAAAAAAAAGCAATTTTGAGTCAGTTCTAGTGAGGTGGATGAACTTCGAGCCTGTTATACAGAGTGGAGTAAGTCAGAAAGAGAAAAACAAGTATAGTACATTAACACATATATATGAAATCTAAAAAAATAGTATTGACAAATCTATTTGCAGGGAAAGAATGGAGATGCAGATGCAGAGAATGGACTGGTGGACCCAGTGTGGGAGGGAGAGAGTGGGACAGTGGAGAGAGTAGCACCAACATATGTGTAAGGTGTGCCATCATGTGTAAGGTGGAGAGCTGGTGAGCAGTCTCTGTGCAACGCAGGGGCACAGGCTGGCACTCTGTGATGACTTAGAGGGATGGAATGGGGGAGGGGAGGGAGGCACTGGAGGGAGGGGATATATGTATAATTATGGCTATTTCTCCTTTATTGACTATGCCAAAGCCTTTGATTATGTGGGTCACAGTAAACTGTGGAAAATCCTGAAAGAGATGGGAATACCAGACCACCTGCCTCTTGAGAAACCTATGTGCAGGTCAGGAAGCAACAGTTAGAACTGGACATGGAACAACAGACTGGTTCCAAATAGGAAAAGGAGTACATTAAGGCTGCATATTGTCACCCTGCTTATTTAACTTCTATGCAGAGTACATCATGAGAAACGCTGGGCTGGATGAAGCACAAGCTGGAATCAAGGTTGCCAGGAGAAATATCAATAGCCTCAGANTCAAGGCTATGGTTTTTCCAGTGGTCATGTATGGATGTGAGAGTTGGACTGTGAAGAAGGCTGAGCGCCAAAGAATTGATGCTTTTGAACTGTGGTGTTGGAGAAGACTCTTGAGAGTCCCTTGGACTGCAAAGAGATCCAACCAGTCCATTCTGAAGATCAGCCCTGGGATTTCTTTGGAAGGAATGATGCTAAAGCTGAAACTCCAATACTCTGGCCACCTCATGCGAAGAGTTGACTCATTGGAAAAGACTCTGATGCTGGGAGGGGTTGGGAGCAGAAGGAGAAGGGGATGACGGAGGATGAGATGGCTGGATGGCATCACTGACTCGATGGGTGTGAGTCTGAGTGAACTCCAGGAGTTGGTGATGGACAGGGAGGCCTGGTGTGCTGCGATTCATGGGGTCACAAAGAGTCAGACACGACTGAGGGACTGAACTGAACTGATAGCCGATTAACAATGTTGTGATATTTGCAGGTGAACAGTGAAGGGACTCAGCCATACATATACATGTATCCATTCTGCCCCAACCCCTACCATCCAGGCTGCCACATAACACTGTGCAGAGTTCCATGTGCTATACAGTAGGTCCTTGTTGCTTTCCCATTTTAAATATAGCCATGTGTTCATGACCTGCCCAAACTCTCTCTCTCTTCCCCTCAGCAACCATAAGTTTGTTCTCTAAGTCTGTATCTTTCTGTTTGTAAATAAATTCATTTGTATCATTTCTTTTTAGATTCAATTCAATATTTTTCATTTGACTTACTTCACTCAGTATGACACTCGCTAGGTCCATCTGTGTTGCTGCAAATGGCATTGTTTCATTATTTTTAATGACTAAGAAATATTCCATTGTGTATACATACCACATCTTCTTTATCCATTCCTCTGTTGATGGACATTTAGGTTGCTTCCATGTCTTGGTTATTGTAAACAGTACTTCAATGAACATTGGTGTGTATATATCTTTTTGGATCACGTTTTTCTCTGGATATATGCCCAGGGGTGGGATTGCAGGGTCATACAGTAGCTCCAGACTTCTCTGGTAGATCAGATGGTTAAGAATCCACCTGCAGTTTGGGAGACCTGGGTTTGATCCCTGGTTTGGGCAGATCCCCTGGAGGAGGGCAACCCACTCCATATTCTTGCCTGGAGAATCCCCATGGACAGAGGAGCCTGGTGAGTTACAGTCCACGGGCTCACAGTCAGACCCAATGGAGTGACTAAGCACAAGCACAAGTATGGCAGCTCTATTAATGGTTTTTGGTGGTTTCCATAATTTAATTAAAAGCTTAAGGGTGGGAATTCTCTTGGTATTTTCAATGCAGGGGCCCAGGTTCAATCCCTAGTCAAGGAACTGGGATACCACAAGTAACTCCACATAGCCAAAGAACAAAACAAAACAAAACCAAAAACAAACAGCCAAATTAAAAAAAAAAAAAAAAAAAAAATCCAAGGGT